>JACEIK010017819.1:0-11622 GCA_018107945.1 Datura stramonium | reverse complement strand
GGCTGTATTTACAGCCGTTATATAGCCCGTTGATTCCATGAATCTGAGTTAGAGCCAGCCAGGCACCAGATGTGTTTAGGCTCAGTAGTCTAGCAGTTCAGCTCCTAGTAGGGCACCAGGTGCCAGTCATACCCCCCAAGGCGGGGCGTGACATTAACAAAATCACAAACATGTCCAAATATGCCTTGAACACCCTATTCATTAGATCCATAAAAGCTGCAGGGGCATTGGTTAGTCCAAAAGACATAACAACAAAGTCGTAGTAACTATACTGAGTCCTAAAAGCGGTCTTCAGTATGTCACTCTCCCGAACCCTGAGTTGGTGATACCCAGACCTGAGATCAATATTGGAGGAACACTTGGCACCCTGAAGCTGGTAAAAAAAATCATTGATCCTGGGTAAGGGGTACCTATTCTTGACGGAACCTTGTTCAATTGCCGATAGTCAATACACATATGAAGGGAACCATTCTTCTTTCGAACAAATAATACTGGTGCATCCCATGGAGACTTACTCGGCCTAATAAGGCCCTTATCTAACAGGTCCTTCAATTGATCCTTCAACTCCTTTAGCTCGGCTGGAGCCATTCTGTAAGGTGGAATAGATATAGGTTGCGTGTCAAGAAGAATATCTATACCGAAATCAATCTCCCCCTCAGGAGGGACGCTTGGCAAATCACTAGGAAATACCTCTGGATACTCATGTACTACTGGTACGGAATGGATAGTCAGGGTTTCCGACTCCACGCTCTTAACCCTAACTAGATGGTACAAGCAACCCTTAGAAATAATCTTCATGGCCTTAAGGTAGGAAATAAATCGACCTACAGGCATAGCTAAACTACCCTCCCATTCTAAGATAGGCTCACCGGAAAATCTGAACTCTACTAATCGGGTCCTACAATTAACATAAGCACAACATGCGAATAGCCAATCCATGTCGAGAATAACATCGAAATCGGTCTAGGCTAACTCTATCAAGTCTGTTGAGGAGACCTTATGAAGAATAGAGACCGGGCAATATCTATACACCCGTCTAGCTATAGCTGAGTCACCTACTAGAGTAGAAACTGAGAAGGGCTCTGATAAGACATCGGGACTGACTCCGAAGCTACTGGCTATATATGGTGTCACAAAAGATAGGGTAGTCCCCGGATCTAGAAATGAATATACATCAACATGAAAGGCTCTCAACATACCGGTGACTACATCTGGTGAGGCCTCCTGCTCCTGACGAATAGCTAAGGCATAGAATCTGTTATGGTGCTGCCAGTCAGTTGTGCTAGTAGATGACCCTTGATGTGCTGTGCGTGGGGGTTGGGCTGCTGAATTAGAAGCTTGGCCTCGTCCCCCAACCTGATCCTATCTCACTGTGGGACAATCTCCGAGCATATGTCCAGGCTGGCCACATCCAAATCACGCTCCTGACCCTGCCAAACACTGGCCTGTGTGTCCTCGGCCGCACCTGGACAAGTTGGAATGCTGGAGTCTGCGGGCATACTGATATGACCCCTCAAGCCTGACGCTCTCCCTCTTTGATCATGTCTGGGCCTAGATGGCAAACTCAATGCTAAAGATGCTTGGGCTGATGATCTATAGTGGGTTTGCTAACGGTGCCTACCACTAGACCTTTGTTGAGAGAATCTGTGATCCTTAGTCCTGGCCCTCTTGGCCTCCCTCTATCTCGAATATACCACCTCTATCTATTGAGTTTACAACATAATGCAAGGGAAGTCCATGTCCTGATGGAGCATAGTTGTCTTGCAGTCCTTATCCAAATATCCGGCTATACCATGCACAAATCTGCTCACTCGTGCCAGTTGGTCGGTCACTAACTCCGGGGCATACATAGATAGGTGGGTGAACTCAAGGGCGTACTCCTGAATATTCATCCTTCCTTGCTTTAAATTCGCAAACTCGGCTACTTTCAACTCCCTCATCTTTTGAGGGAAGAACTGATCTAGGAATGCAACCTGAAACTCCTCCTATGTAATCGGACCTGCTCTTGTGACCCTGCTGTCCTTTCACTGACAGAACCTAATATGCACAACCCCCTTCCACTTGTAGGAGGCAACCTATGCGCACTCAACACTACTCACCCCCATAACTTGGGTGATCTTGACAATCACATCAATGAAATCATGGGGGTCCTCATCTACCTTGGACCCTAGAAACTCTGGCGGGTTCATCCTCAAGAAGTCCCTAACTCGAGCTTTCGTTGCATTTCCATTTTGCGAAACATGCGCAACAGCCTGTTGATTGACTTGAGCGGTCAAGGCCTGCGCAAGCATCTGAATGGCAGCTCGGAACTCAGCATGAGCAGCTGGCTCCGGTGCCCAAGGCTCTTGAACTGGGGGGGCTGGTTGATGCTCATGACCGTTTCCCTCATCATGGCCTTCACCACCTCCATTCCTCCTTCCATTCATCCTTATAGGAGGCATATTTCTACAATCGCGAATAGCCCAAATTAGGAGGATAGAAAGGCTTTTCATTGCACGACATAGATCATGAAAGAAGGGAACATTTCCTAAAATGTCTAGTAGCCTCTTTGGCGTAGGTATGGTGCGCTTCACACTCATGAAAAAGACTCTACTGAACGCGACTTTCAAGCTTTCAGGACACTTCAACCAATGGCTCTGATACCAAGTTTTTCACGACCCAAGTATAGACCTAGATCGTAGACACGGGACAAGGGACCTCGAGAGACCCCAAGTCAACCCATGGCATACGCATTCAACTAACTCATTTAATAACATGAAGAAAACATAATTATAAACTCAGTGGAAGTCAAACTTAATATAACAACATAATAAATATCTGAAGTTGAATACACGTCTAAGTCTTATAAGCCTCTAATCTAAATGAGCTGATGGGAAAACACCCCCAACAAGCTCAACAATACTAAAACTGAAAGGACATCCAAAACAACTTAAGGTCTAGTCCTCGAAAGATGAGGACTCACCAATGAAGAAGGTGCTAACTTCTGAGCAGTGACTACGAACGGGGCTGAACCTAAGAATCAGATCCTGCATCATAAGACGATGCAACGTAGAAGTATGCGGTCAGTACGTGGAATGTACCGAGTATGCAAGGTAAGTAAAACCGCTCAGGTAAAATAAATCATTTTAAAGCAATTCATACACATAACATTATCATGCAAGGCTACATGCATACATTCTAAAATCGTTCTCTTATTATAACATTATCATGCAAGGCTTAGGAACATCATGAATGACTCGAATTACTCAAAGCTGAACATAACATTTATATCAAAAGATAAACAATGAGTCAAGCCTTTCTTTTTAAAGATGCATGCATAAGTAATCATCATGAGTAATGAATATCTAAATCCAAATGATATAGACAGTGGGAGACTCGTCACTTAACCGACATACCATGATAGAGCTTACGTTGTCCCAACTATCATACACAAGTGGGTAGAGCGATGGACGATACTGTGATATTGATATCAAGCTGAAGAGCCAATCGGGAAATGGGTAGCTCACAAGGGAGGTCCCAATCATATAATAGTATCAACCTATGTTGGCGCTTAGTTCTGGGACATAGGGTGATCGACCCTTAACCCGCTCAGTGCTAGACTCTTCTCCCAAAAACATGCAATGCTCTACATTGTATATAAAGAAGCTCAACATCGTCTATTACAAAGCTCAACATTGTCTATTGACGAAGCTCAACATTGTCTATTGACAAAGCTCAAGATGAAATCATGCATAACTCAACATCGTATGAAACAAAGATCAACATTGTCTATTGACGAAGCTCATAATGACATACATCTCAACTATGAATTCATGCATATAGAAGGCTTTATTTCAAAACATACCACAAGCTCAATCATAGGTGGGAGTATTCTACTCCCAATCATGTGGTAAGCTACATGTATAAATAATTACTAAACATACCACAAGCTAGAATTTATAATAAAAATTGGGAAATTTCACTTCAAACAATGTGGTAAGCTTATGCCAGGAAAATCGTCACTTTAAATCAATATGTGGGTATCACCCAAATATTTATCATACTTGGATCTAATCAATTCATTTTGAAAAACAACAACATAATCATGGGTAGATTTAGAAACATACTTTTCATCATCACCACACATTTATCTTAAATTCCTTCTTTATAAACTCATCATCCATGGGAGATTGAGATTCAAATTTTGGAAAACAAGTTTTATAAGGAAAAACAATTTAGAATCTGCCCAAGCTTCACAAATACAAATATAATACAAACTAATCATACCCATGTATAGAGATTAAATAATCATGCAATTGGATAAATTCCCATACTTGATCATAGATAATTTATCACATTTTTATGGGATTGGGCATGGGTGTGGAAGAAGACACCCACTCATAGACTTACATACCTGGGAATGGTGTATTCTAACCCCCTCTAATTGCCCAAGCTAAGATTTCAATGTAAACCTGGAGATTTCACCTTGAACCTCCTCTTCAAAACTTCAAACTTGCATGCATGAGAATAATGGCTTAGGGTAGGTCTTCCCTTGCTAAAACCCCACTAAAACAATATTTAAACGATGTACTATAGGTCTTTGGAGCTTAGGATTTCGAACATAACCTTACTAAATTCGCAGAAAATTACTGTCAGGTGACCCTAACGGGTGACCTGACGACTTGTCAGGATCGGAAATGACTCGTCGAGTTGCTCGTAAAGTGCACTGGCTAATAACTCTTATAGGGCTCGTAACAGGGGACATGAAGACTCGTGTCTCGAGACCACGAATCTTGGTCACCTTCCGTCTGGTACACTGCCTTGATTTCCAATAAAATTCAACTTGTTGCTCACGACTCACCTTACGAGTCGTCGGGATAGACCACGATTCGTGGGGTCCCTTCTGTTAGGTCTACTGGTTAGCTCCTCTATCTATTTTTCCACACCACCCAACGAATGACATCAAAACTCATGGTGACTGACCACGAGTCGTTACCTAACTCATGGGGACCTCAATCCTTTATTTCCCCTAGGCCTCCCCACGAGCCACCTGATGACTCATGGGGTCTCCTCACGAGTTGTCCCATGACACGTCCTGTGCCTGAAACATCAATTTCACATTTTTTCCCATTTCAACTCCCGAGTCCAATCTTTGAGCTCTTGGGGTATAACACTTATTTTATGTTACATATGTGCATTACATTGTTTGTGAGCGTGAGGGTGCCTTACTTTCTATGTTTCATGTGTTTGAATTGATCATCTGAGAGATGAACATCACTAAAATTGAGGGACACAAGATGTATAAGTCGGTGTACTATTCGTTGCATACTTCATACTTAACCATGTTGGCCCTATGCTTTGAAAGGATGATTCAATTATAAAGGTTTTGTGGTCTTGATCATGAAACCTTTATATGTGCTTGATGAGAGTTGTTTTATGTTGATGCCACTTCATCTATGTTTTATGCTAGTTGGTTGAGTATGAATTGACAGAGGTACCAAGTGTGGTGGGAAAAGATGAGTTTATGTGTGTATTAACAATTGTTCGAGGATGAACAATGGTTTGAGTGTGGCTGGTGATGTTGGGCATATTTTTATGCCCATTTTCCTTGTTTTTCCCTATCTTTTACCTTGTTTTGAGTTCATAATCCTTATGAAATGCATAAATTCTTGTGTGTTTTGTATGCTAACAAAAAATTTGAGATGTTTTGAGTAGGAAACCTAGGAAAAAGGACCCAAATTATCTCAAGGTGTGTAGATTTGAGAAGCTAAGAAGAAGGACCCTGGGCTATGGTTGGCGCCAGGAGCTAGGTCCTAAACTTTAGAGGAATGTGCATCATATCTGGGAATATAGTTGGCACCCAGTGCGAGGTCCCAAACTTCAGAGTTTTTTCACAACACCTTGGCGAGATGAGAGGCGTGGAGCCCAAAGCATTCCATACTTGGAGAAATTTCCAAAAATTCTGATGCTATGGATGGGGCTGGGCGCCAAAAAGGTTCTAGAGTCAAGAAATTTGACTAACACTTGGGAGCTATAGGTGGTGCGGGGAGCCCTGATGATCCAGAGGTGTTGAAATTTGGTCAACTCCTTGGTGCTAAAGATGGGGCTGGGCGCCCAAAGCCAAACTTCAGAAGAATCTTAAGCCCAACTTGGGGCTATGGATGGGGCGGTGTGCTAGGCCTATTCCAAAGCTGAAATTGCTGATTTTAAAGCTAATTATTCGAGGACAGAAGTGTCATTTAAAGGCTCAACCATATATATAGCCTCTAGGTTGTTTGTTAAGCATTTTTTGATCACTTTTACATTTCGATATCATTTTGTAAGGGTTGTAAGCCGCTTGGAAGAGGAGAGAGGTTCTACACTAGGTTTTTATTTTCTCTATCCTTTTGCTTTGAATGATTATGATTAAGACTTTGTTTTTCCACTTGTCTATGAGTGGCTAAATTCATACTTTAAGGTTTTGGCCAAGGTGGATGGTTGATGTTTAATAGACTGATTTATACTAGTTTTGATTCTTCATTAATGGTTGTTTATATTTACTTATTTTAATTGCTTATCCATTAGCCTGATCAACTTGTGAGTAACTCGGCTGGCTTTCTGTTGAACTTAGGAAAGGGAACTGAAAGGGTTATAGGTAAATATAAAATAGTAATTCAAAGACCCTTGAACCCATTGGTGAGAGGATAGAAGTTGTTGTTGAGGATAGGAATATACCCTTCAATCCTGTTTAGTTAAAATACAAGTAGGCATAACTGTCATTTCATGTTTCTCCCGAGACCATAGGAATATAGGCGTTAGGATTCATGAGATAGTTCTTGGATGCTCAGGAGAGTGGCAAGGAATGGGATAGTAACTTTCAACTAGCAACTATAGGAAGAATCATTCTAATGTAATCACGTGTTGAAAACTTAACCTGGAACTAAAAGTACCATTTCCCTAGATTTTCATCATCATCTGAAGTAAAACCAAGTTTACAATACCTTAGTTAATTTTATAATTAAATGTTTTTAGTAGTTAATTTCCCAAACCATTCCCCATTTCAACTGTTTGATAGAATAGCAAAATAAGAAACAACTTAAACGATTAAACTGACAAGTCTCTAGGTGATCGAAAATCGGGATTTTCAGTCCTATATTACTTGATGACCATGTGCGCTTGGGCGCTTAGGAGATATCAAGTTTTTGGCGTCGTTGTTGGGGACATAAATATTTTTGATCATTTGTAAGTTAGGTTTTATTCTGTTGTTCTATATTTTACATTTGTTTCCTTGTTTTTGTGAAGTTTATAGGGTTGTGCGCTCAGAGTATTCCAAGTACAAGAAGTCAAGATCACTTTTGGCTTCTTTTGATAATGAAATTGAGAGAACCTTTTGAAGGTTAATCATGTAGAATAATGAGCAGGCACAGGGCAACAATAAGTTGATGTTTCCAGTGCTGAACATTGCTAGGCCAAACTTGGAGAATGTTCCTAAAGTGATCATCAAGCCGACTATCACTGGGAACTTTGAGTTTAAGGAAGGGACCATGGGGTTGGTCCAAAACCAAAAGTGGTAAAGAGTTGGGTTAGGTGATCCCCAAATAAAAGACGGTTGATGATGACCAGGTTCTAAAGTGCAAGAATGAGGTCGACAAGCCAAGCAACTCATAACCAAAAGTTATAGTAGCCAGACCACCACCCCCATTTCCACAAAGATTTAAGAAGAAGAAGAACGAGGTCTTAGCCTGCCAAAAATTTCTTGATGTGTTGAAATAGGTACCTGTTAACATACTATTGTTGGTGCTTTTGCAGGAAGTTCCAAAATATGCAAAATATCTTAAGAAAATTGTGGCCAACAAGAGGAGGTTAACAAAGTTTAAAATTGTGGCTCTCAAAAAAGAGAGCAGTTCTCAGTTTAAAAAAAAATCCCAAAAAGCTAAAGGACCCAGGGAGCTTCACCCTTCTAGTGGTGATTGGAAATAAGGACGTTGGTTCTTCTCTATGCGATCTGGGTGTAATCATTAATCTGATGCCTACATCCTGTTCAAAACTTTGGGGCAAGGAGAACCACGTCCGACCCTAGTGGCATTGCAGCTTGCAGACCGATCTCTTGCCTATCCTGATGGAATAATAATCAATGTCTTGATAGAAGCGAGACCTTTCGTCCTACCAGTGGACTTCATAATCCTTGATTACAAAGTAGATGCAGCAGTTCCCGTCAATTTGGGGAGATGATTCTTGGCCGTCGTCGACGTTGTCATATAGGTAAAGATGGGCAAGATGTCTATGATGGTAGATGATCAAGAGGTAGTTTTTGAGGTGTTTATAGCAACAAGGATGCCTCCTCACTATGAGGACTTCATAGCTAAGCCAGTAGTAGAACCTGGAGGGTGTAGTCATTTATTTGAGCAGCACGGGTTGCATGAGGGTTTGTCAGATTGTCAGTTTGGTCAATGTTTCATCGGATGAAGGGGTAAAATTTAGCTTAGTCGTTCCATGATGTTTAATCAGGCGTTGCATGGGAGGCAACCCACGAATGTCGTGCCTGCACTATAACTAAAGCGCTTGGTAGGAGGCAACCCATCTTTCTAACATTCTTTACATTTCTCTTTTTTTTGTAGAGACGAGCAGTGCTTTGGAGGCGAAAAGAGCTGGAAAAATGAGCTGAAAAAGTTTAAGGTTTGGGCTGAGATACCTGGCATGGGGTGCCAAAAGTTAAAATCTACAAGAAAAAAAATTGTCTGGTTGGTGCTATGGGTGGTGCTCTGAGCCAGCCCCAGTCCCAAAAAATATTTCTAAGTCCGTGGGGCTATGGAGGGGGCGGCACCAGGGGCATTATGGCCGAAAAGTTTTGATCAATTAGGCCAATGTTGACCCAAAGACCTTAAAATTACCAAAAACCCATGCCCACACCTTTATTTAAAATCCCATTCATCCTTTTTCATTACAAAGTTGAAAACAAATCCAAAAATTCTCTCTTTTCTGCCTCTTAACCCGTAGTTCCCCTCTTTCCCGTCCATTGATGTCTTCTACAAGGTTTATTGAAGTTCCTCTCTTCAATTCAAGTAAGTATCTGATTTATCTTGTTTAGGTGATGTTGAAAGCATGCCCCCACACCCTTCTTCCCCAAGATTAAATACCCAAATCACCATGGTTGGTGAAAAGCTTATGTTTCTTATTGTGGGTTTCATGAGCTTTAATTTCTTAAAGTCTTCCATGATAATGTGTATCTTTGTTGGATAACTTATTTCATGGTTGAATATAGTTATTTGAAGTTGTAGGGATGGTGAATTGAATTCTTAAAATTGGTGGGTAGGTGCATTAATTATAGAGAGAGAAAGTTCATTTTCAGAAAATTCTTACATGTGAATCATTCTTGAGTTGTTGAAATTCATGATTAATTCAATGTGGATAAAGTAAATTTCTTTTGGGTTGTTGAATAAATTTAATTTAGCTACTTCTATGTATGAATTACTCGAATTATGAATTGAAGAAGGGAAAGTGAGAGGGATGGCCAAAGTGAGGCATTTTTGAAGAGTTAAAAGTGAAGGGAGAGTTGAAAAAATTCATGAACTTGGTTGTAGTTAGAATTGTTCAATAAATTAATATTATTGACATTGGATGATAATGGGGGAAGTCTTGAGTACCCTATTTGACAAGTCTCACAAGTATGCTAGCAAATCAAATGTGGGGTCAATTTTTCACCTTTGACACTTAATTCATTAGCTTTCTTGTTCACAAAATAATTTTGTAAAGTTCTTCATTTTTGATTGGAAAGAGTCATGGCATCGGAAGGAAAGGAAGTGGTGATTTCTAACCCAAGCCTCAAGAGACATTGAAAAGGCCCAAAGAGAGCTAGTTCATCAGCAACCAAGGTTGGCCCTACTAGAAGATTTGAAGAAAATTTTGTATACCCTCATGGACTACATGGTTCAATACACAAAAGGAGGCCATGTAGGATCCTGAAAAATGGATAGATAAGGGCTGCCTTGTGCTTGAGTTCCCGACCATCTGGGACAAGCTCCGTGAGTTGGGAGTTGGATACATCTTTGCTGAGCTGGAGGAGTACAACCTCACATTGGTGAAGGAGTTCTATGAAACTGGGACACGTCTTTTGGAGAGAGTACCAAAGTGAAGATAAGGGGTCAAGTGGTGCGGTTCACTTACAATAGGTTCAATGCTTTCCTTGGCACACTTGAGGTAGACCCTTTAAAGTACTTTATCTTGCTTGGGAAGCCTCCTTGCCGCGACATCCATCACACTGGTGAGTACTCATCTTCCAATTGGGCAAGGGACCACAAGGGCATTCACTCCACACTTACGTTCTCCTATTTGAGCAAGGAGGCGAAACTTTGGGTGAAGATAATTTGTGTCGTGTTTATCCCTAGGACACACATGATGGAAATCACTAGAGAGAGAGTTGTGCTGGTATACATGTTTATGAAAGGAATACCAATCAACATTGGTGCGGTGCTTTAGGATAATATGAGGATACCGAGAAACAACTGTAGGTGGAAATATTGTTGTGGCAGTCTCTTGACCAAGTTTTTTCGAGAATTAGGCATTGAGTAGGAGGAGGTAGACCTCCGTCTACATCTAGGAAGGCACCTGGCTGGCAAGATGATTGATGTTACAAAGGTGAAGGAGACTATCACTTCCACAACTTCACTCCTCACTATAGTTGATCGTTAGGCTCGTGATGAAAGCTAGTAGGGTCGCATATTTAGGATGCTAGATTTGAAACTGAGGCTAGAAAGTCGACCTACAATAGACGAGGAGATGACAACCCTCGAGATGAGGTACTGATGTGCTGTGAGTTTACAGCACTTTCGATGCTTAAAATTGAGAAAATACCATGGACTTAGGTATGTTTATATGGATATGAGGTGCTTTTACTTTTTTTCAGGGAAAATAGGTGTTGGAGAAAAAATGTTCAAAGGATGCATAAAAGTGTAGAAAATCAGCCAAGTACAAATCTCAGTGTGAGTCGTACCTTTATTGTATAAGTCATACTGAGACTCGTGGGAAAACATAGAAGGCTGGAATAAGAGGAAGACAAAGTACAATTCTCAGTACGAGTCGTACCAAGATCATATGAGCCATGGCTGGTATTGTGGAAATCTTCAGAGAAAATTGCACAAAGAAGTCTCTTGGTACGGATGGAACCCATGGATCGTAACATCTACTTGCAACCATACGTTGAGCCGTGGGGAGCTTTAGTGATTCTTAAAGACTTGGCAGAACTCCAGGTGCAAAAGCAATTACGAGTCGTAGGAGGAACATATGAGGCATACCACAACACTCATAGAAAACTTCAGAAGATGTCAAAGTTCTCAAGGCCAAGACACAGATGGATTGTACAACTCGTAGGATTGTGGTACGAGTCCTAATAGCTGCCAACACTTAGTCAAATCTGTAGCAACCAAGGGATGTACGAGAGGAAGGTAAAACCCGTACAATCTTGTTACGGGTCGTAGGATCAGTCGTGAGTCAAGATGATGAGCCCGCAAGTGTACGGGTCGTACAAGTAATATAGTGGCTCTTTTTAAGAACCGGAATGTCGAACTCAAAAGGACTGGACTACGGGGTAAAACCTTTTCAAGTGTTAATTTACTAAAACTCTAATAATGAAGACAACAGTGTAAAGAAGAGTTTTGATATTTTGGA
>JACEIK010017818.1:0-11624 GCA_018107945.1 Datura stramonium | reverse complement strand
TATAGCCCGTTGATTCCGTGAATCAGAGTTAGAGCCAGCTAGGCACCAGATGTGCTTAGGCTCAGTAGTCTAGCAGTTCAGGTCCTAGTAGGGCACCAGGCCAGTCATACCCCTCAAGGCGGGGCGTGACAAAAATCCTCCAAAACGAGCCTTAAAGGATGTAGTATAGGGCCTTAGGATGAAGGAATGACGGAAATATCCTTACTGATTACATAGAAAATTTTCTCACTGGACCAAACAACGGACGACCCTACGGGTCGCTGGAGGATACCACGACCCGTGGTGTCTGCTCGTGCTTTGTACTGTCCAGGCTAGACTTCGGCTCATACAACGACCTAAACAACGGGTCGTCCAATCACCCATTGTTTCCTTAGTCAATCTAGGCACTCTCTCCAACCACGAACCTTACTACGACTCGTTACTAGAATCCAAGAGTCATGGCCTCGTTCCGTCACATGCACTTTCACCTCACTAAGCTAACAATGGCTTCTCACCACGATCCATGGTACCTCACAACGGGTCATTGGGTGGCCCCTGACATCCCTGAACCTCAAGTCCAATGATCACCACGGTTCCATACGATGACTCGTTGTAACCTACAATGAGTCGTTGGATCGGTCGTGTCTCCCCTGACCCACAACTAGACACCTTTCATGACTCACTCCTACGGTCGTAGATTGATCCCACGAGTCATGGAACTTCTCATCCTGCTACAATTTCCCAACTCTCAGTAGTTTTGCAATTTGTCTTCCCGGGCCTACTCCTAGGAACTTCCGGGGTATTACAATATCTCCCCCTTGGGAATATTCGTCCTCGAATATTGGAAAACAAGAAGAAAATACAAACATGCCAATTATCATAATTAAATACTGATCATTTAAACTGAAAACTAGCGGAATGACTACCTCCGAAAATAACTACACAGCTAAACTAGATTCACCAATCATACACACATCCACATACATAAAAGAAACTTTGTGCACATAATTTAAACATGAAGACTAAATAGAGTCTGAGTGCAAAACTAATACCTCAAGCTGAAACTGAGTCGGTAGAGAACAAATGTTGGTATCTAGCCATCATATCCGCTTCGGCTTCCCATGTAGCTCCTTCAACATGTTGATTTCTCCACTATACCTTAACTGAAGCTACTTCCTTGTTTCTTAGCATCCGAACCTGATGATCCAAGATTTCAATGGGAATTTCTTCATAACTGAGGATGTCTTTGACACCAACCCTATCCACCAGAACTACTAATGCTGGATCACCCAAACACTTCTTCAAAAGTGACACGTGAAACACAGGATGAATTGAAGATAACTCCGACGGCAAGTCCAACTCATACGCCACCTTACCAACTCTCCCCAAAACCCCGTAGGGACCAACATAGCTGGGACTGAGTTTCCCTTTCTTTTAGAATTGCATCACTCCCTTCATGGGAGATACCTTTAGAAATACCCAATCATTAATCTCAAACTCCATATCTCTTCTTGTGTTTCTTCTCACATCCGTGTTTGACTTCTGACGACTCTGAGCAGTTTTTAGTCTGTCCCTTATCAACCGAACATTCACCATAGCCTCATGAACCGAGTCTGGCCCTATCATAGCTACCTTACCAACCTCAAACCATTTTGTGGGAGATCTACACCTCCGCCCGTAAAGAACCTTGAACGGTGCCATTTAGTTACTGGAGTGATAATTGTTATTGTAAGCAAACTCGATTAAAAGCAAGTGATCATCCCAACAACCTTTAAAGTCAATCACACAAGCTCTCAACATGTCCTCGAGAGTTTGAATTGTTCGTTCCACCTGGCCATCCGTTTGTGGATGGAATGCTATGCTGAGCTTTACCTGAGTCCCAAGCCCTTTTTGGAAAGACCGCCAAAATTGAGTACCTCGGTCGGAAATAATGGACAAGGGCACTCCATGAAGTCGGACCAACTCCCGAATATACAATTTGGCATCATCCGCTAAATCTATGCTTTTGATCGGTAGAAAGTGTGCAGCCTTGGTCAACCTATCTACTACCACCCAAATAGAATAATAGAGTCGGCGAGTATGAGGTAGTCCTGTAATGAAATCCATATTAATCTCTTCCTACTTCCAAGTGGGAATGCTAATATCCTGAAGTATGCCTCCCCGCCTTTGATGCTCAACTTTCACTTGCTGGTAGTTCGGGCACTTGGCTACGAATTTTGAAATATCCTTATTCATGCCGTTCCACCAATATATTTCCTGCACGTCATGATACATCTTGGTAGTACCCGGATGGATAGAATACCTGGGTCCATATGCCTCATGCAATATCTGGTCCCTCAAATTATCGACATCTGGAACACATAGACGACCCTGGTACCGCAATACACCATCTCCCCCTTAGGAGAAGACCTCCACCTTTTGACTTCGAACGACTTCCTTCAACTTTACTAAAATCGGATCCTCATCTTTTCTAGATTTAACATCAACCACCAGGGACGATTTTGATCCGTTTTGCACAATAATGCTGCCACCGGTCCAATCGACCACTCTAACTCCCAATCTCGCAAGTTGATGGACATCTTTTACCAACTCTTTCTTTCTCTCATCCACGTGGTACACACTACCCATAGAGAGTCTATTAAGTGCGTCCACTACCACATTAGCCTTGCCTGGGTGGTAAAGAACACTCATATCATAGTCCTTAAGTAACTCTAATCACCTCTTTTGCTGAAGATTGAGGTCTTTCTGCGTGAACACATATTGCAAGCTCTTGTGATCCGTGAATACATCCACATGGAGCCCATACAAGTAATGCCGCCATATCTTCAAGGAAAACACCACTGCAGCCAATTCAAGATTATGGGTCGGGTAATTCTTCTCATGAACTTTCAATTGTTTTGAGGCGTATGCTATCACCTTCCCATGATGCATCAACACACATCCCAATCTGACTCGCGAAGCATCATAATACACCACAAAGCCATCCGTACCCTCAGGTAGGGTCAACACTGGTGCTGAAGTGAGTCGAGTCTTCAACTCTTGCAAGCTTTTCTCACAAGCCTTCGACCATTGAAACTTCACCGTCTTCTAAGTCAACTTAGTCAATGGTGCAGCAATAGATGAAAAGCCCTCCACGATTGTCCGATAGTAACCCGCTAAGCCCAAAAAGCTCGTGATATCCGTTGGGTTCACCAATCTGGGCCAATTCTTTATCGCTTCGATCTTTTGAGAGTCTACTTTTATGCCCTCACCTAATATCACATGGCCTAGAAAGCCACCGAGTCCAACCGAAACTCACATTTACTGAACTTTGCATACAACTGATTATCCTTGAGGGTCTGAAGCACTATTCTCAAGTGAGCGGCACACTCCTCCTTGCTTTGAGAGTATATAAGGATGTCATCAATGAACACAATCACGAACATGTCCAAAAATGCTTTGAAAACCATGTTCATTAGATACATAAAAGTTGCAGGGGCATTGGTTAGTCAAAAAGACATAACAACAAATTCGTAGTGACCATACCGATTCCTGAAAGCGGTTTTCGGGATGTCACTCTCCCGAACCCCGAGCTAGTGATACCTGGACCTGAGATCAATCTTGGAGAAACACTTGGCACCCTGAAGATGGTCAAACAAATCATTGATCCTAGGTAAAGGATACCTATTATTGACGGTGACCTTGTTCGACTGCCTATAATTAATGCATATGCGAAGAGAACCATATTTCTTCCGAACGAATAGGATGGGGACTTACTCGGCCTAATAAAACCTTTATCTAATAGATCCTTCAGCTGATCCTTCAACTCTTTTAGCTCGAGTGGAGCCATTCTATAAGGCGGAATAGATATAGGCTGCGTGTTGGGAAGAAGATCTATACCGAAATCAATCTACCGCTCGGGAGGGACACTTGGAAAATCATCAGGAAAGACCTCTAGATACTCACGTACTACTGGTAAGGACTGGATAGTCGAGGTTTCAGACCCCACGTCCTTAACCCTAACTAGATAGTACAAGAAACCCTTAGAAATCATCTTCCTAGCCTTAAGGTAGGAAATAAATCGACCTACAAGCACAATTGAATTACCCTCCCATTCTAAGATAGGCTCATCCGGAAACCTGAACTCTATTGATTGGGTCCTACAAGTAACTGAAGGATAGCATGGAAATAGTGAATCCATGCTGAGAATAACATCAAAATCAGTCATCACTAACTCTATCAAGTCTACTGAAGTGGCCTTATGAAGAACTGAGACCGGGCGATCTCTATACACCTGTCTAGCTATAACCGAGTCACCTACTGGAGTAGAAATTGAGAAGGGCTTTGGTAAGACATCGGGACTAATTTTGAAGCTACTGGCCATATAAGGTGTCACAAAAGACAAGTTAACCCCCGGATCTAACAAAGCATAAACATCAATAAAGATAACTTACAATATACGAGTAACCACATTAGGGGAGACCTCCTATTCCTAACGAAAAGATAAAGCATAGAATCTGTTTTGGCACTGACCGCCAACTGTGCTAGTAGATGCCCCCTGATGTGGTGAGCGTGGGGAGGGGATACTGAACTAGAAGTTGGGCCTCGGCCCCCAACTTGATCCTGTCTCGCAGAGGGACAATCTATGACCATATGTCCTGGTTGTCCACATCCAAAACAAGCTCCTGACCCCGCCAAGCACAGGCTTGTATGTGCCCGGCTGCACCTGCGACAAGCTGGAATGCTGGAGTCTGCGGGCCTACTTCTATGACCCCTCGAGCATGACGCTCACCCTCTCTGATCATGTCTGGGCATAGATGGCACACTCAGTGCTGAAGATGCTGGGGTTGATGATCTATGGTGGGCCTGCTGTCGATGCCCACCACTGGACCTCTGCTGAGAGAACCTGTGGTCCTCGGTCCTGGCCCTCTTGGCCACCCTCTGCCTCGAATGTGTCGTCTCCATTTGATGAGCGTACAACACAATGTGAGGAAAGTCCATGTCCTGATGGAGCATAGTTGTCCTGCAGTCCTTGTCCAAATATCCTGCTATACCATGCATAATTCGGCCACTAACTCCGGGGCATACTTAGACAGGTGGGTGAACTCAAGTGTGTACTCCTGAACAGTCCTCCTTTCTTGCTTCAAATTCACAAATTCAGCTACTTTCAACTCCCTCATCTCTCGAGGGAAGAACCAATCGAGGAATGCAACCTGAAACTCCTCCCATGTAACCGGACCTGCTCCAGCGACCTTGTTGTCCTTCCACTGATGAAACCAAATATGCGCAACACCCTTTAACTAGTAGGAGGCCAACTCTGCGCACTCAACACTACTCACCACCATAACCTAGGTGACCTTGACAATCTCATCAATGGAATCATGTGGGTCCTCATCTACGTTGGCCTCCAGAAACTCCGTCGGGTTAATTCTCAAGAAGTCTCGGACTCTGGCCGCCGCTGAATTACCATTTTGAGGAACATGAGCAACAGCCTGCTGATTGACCTGAGCGGTCAAGGCCTGCGCAAGCATCTGAATGGAAGCTTGGAACTCATCATGAGCAGTTGGCTCTGGTGCTTGAGGCTCCTGAAGTGGTGGGGTTGGCTGATGCCCATGACCGTTTCCATCGTCGTGGCCCTCACAACCTCCATTCCTCCTTCCATTCATCCTTAGAGGATCCATGATTATGCAATCGTGAATAGCATGAATTAGAAGGATAGAAAAGCTTTTCACTGCACGACATAGATCCTGAAAGAAGGGAACATTTCCTAACACGTCTAGTAACCTCTTCGTCAAAAGTGTGGCGTGCTTCACACCCATGAAAAAGACTCTACCTAAAGTGGCTTTCAGACTCCCTAGGACACATCAAACCTATGGCTCTGATACTAAATTTGTCTTGACCCAAGCGTAGACACGGGATAAGGGATACCGAGAGACCCCAAGTCGACCCATGGCATAAACATTCAACTAACTCCTTTAATAATCATAAAGAGAACATAATTATAACTCAGTGGATGTCTCATACAATAGAACATCAGAATAACCTCCAAAACTATACATACATAAGTCTGAAAGCCTCTAATATGGATGAGTTGAAGGGACAAGACCCCAACTAACTCAACCATACTAAAACTTAAAATACATAAAGGAAATGATAGTCTAGTCCTTGAAAGATGAGGACTCACCAACCAGACAGGTTTATCTCTGATGAGTGACAACGAACAAGGCTGAACCTGAGAACTGGGTCCTGCATCATGAAATGATGCAACATAGAAAGTATGCAGTTAGTACGTGGAATGTACCAAGTATGCAAGGTAAGTAAAACTGCTCTAGCAACGTAAATCATTTAAAAACATTTCATGCATATCATAAGCATTCAAGTATAAATAGAAGGGCTACATGCATTCATTCTGAAATTGAAATCTTATCATGACATGACCATGCTTAGCTTTACAACATCATGACCGACTCGAATGACTCAAAGTTGAACATAACATCTACGTCAAAAGCTGAACAATGAGTCAAACCTTGCTCTTCGAACATGCCTGCATAAGATAATTATCATGAGTGATTCATATGCAATCCGAATGATTTAAAAAGTGGGAGACTCATCACTTAACCGACATACCACGATAGAGCTTACATGGTCCCAACTATGAACTCATGTAGGTAGAGCTTTCCATAACCCTTCCAGAGCGATAGACGATACCATGATATCGATATCAAGCTGAAGGGCCAACCGGGATGGGGATAGCTCACAAGGGAGGTCCCAATAATATAATAGTATCAACCTACGTTTGCGCATAGTTCTAGGGCATAGGGTGATCGACGCTTAACCCGCTCAGTGCTAGACTCTTCTCCCAAAAATATGCAATGCTCTACATCGTATATAACAAGGATCAACATCCTCTATTGAAGTATGCATCCCGTCCTTTGATGCTCAACTTTCACTTGCTGATAGTTCGGGCACTTGGCTACGAATTCTGCCATATCCTTCTTCATGTCGACCACCAATATATTTTCCGCAAATCATGATACATCTTTGTGGCACCCGGATGGATAGAATACCTGGATACATGTGCCTCATGCAATATCCAGTCCCTTAAATTATCAAAATCTTGAACACATAGATGGCCTTGGTACCGCACCACCCCATCTCCCCCTTGGGAGATGACCTCCACCTTCTGACTTCCAACGGCTTCCTTCAGCTTTACCAAAATCAGATCCTCATCTTGTTTGGCTTTGACATCCATCACCAAGGATGATTCTTATCCGTTTTGTACAACAACACCTCCATTGGCCGAGTCGACCAATCTAACTCCCAACCTCGCAAGTCGATGGACATCTTTCACCAACTCCTTCTTTCCCTCATCCACGTGGGACACACTCTCAATAGAGAGTCTACTAAGTGCGTACACTACCACATTAGACTTACCCGGGTGGTAAAGGACACTCATGTCGTAGTCCTTTAGTAGTTTCAGTCACCTCCTTTTCCGAAGATTGAGATCTTTTTGCATGAAAACATATTGCGAGATCTTGTGATCTTTGAATACATCCACGTGGACCCCATACATGTAATTCCTCCATATCTTCAATGCGAATACCACCGTGGCCAACTCAAGATCATGGGTCGGGTAATTCTTCTCATGGACTTTCAACTATCTTGAGGCATATGCGATCACTTTCCCATACTGCATCAACACACACCTAAGTCCGATTCTCGAAGAATCACCATACACCATAAAACCATTGGTACCCTCGGGTAGGGTCAACACTGGTGCTACAGTGAGTCGAGTCTTCTATTCTTGGAAGCTTTTCTCACAAGCTTCCGACCATTGGAACTTTACCTTCTTTTGAGTCAACTTGGTCAAAGGTGCTACAATAGATGAAAATCCCTCAACAAATCTCTGATAGTAACCCGCTAAACCCAAGAAGCTCCTGATGTCTGATTGGCTCATCGGTCTGGGCCAATTCTTCATCGCTTCAATCATTTGAGAATCCACCCTTATGCCCTCACTCGATATCGCATGGCCCAAAAATGCCACAGAGTCCAACCAAAACTCACATTTGCTGAACTTTGCATACAAGTGACGATCCTTGAGGGTCTGAAACACTACTCTTAGGTGAGTGGCATGCTCCTCCTTGATTCGAAAGTATATAAGGATGTCATCAATTAATACAATCACGAACATGTCCAAATATGCCTTGAAAACCCTATTCATTAGATCCATAAAAGTTGCAGCGACATTGGTTAGCCCCAAAGACATAACCAAAAATTCATACTGATGATACCGAGTCCTGAAAGTGGTTTTCGGGATGTCACTCTCCTGAACCTTAAGTTGGTGGTACCCGAATCTGAGATCAATCTTGGAGAAACACTTGGCACCCTAAAGCTAGTCAAACAAATCATCAATCCTAGACAACGTATACCTGTTCTTAACGGTGACCCTGTTCAACTGCCTATAATCAATACCCATCCAAAGAGAACCATCTTTCTTCTAAATGAATAGGACTGGTGCATCCCATGGAGACTTACTTAGCCTAATAAAGCCCTTATCTAACAGGTCATTCAACTAATCCTTCCAACTCCTTTAGCTCGGCTGGAGCCATTTTGTAGGGAGGAATAGATATAGGTTGCGTGTCGGGAAGAAGATCTATATGAAATCAATCTCCCGCTCGGGAGGGACACCTGAAAAATCATCAGGAAAGGCCTCTGGGTACTCACGTACTACTGGAACTGACTGGATAGTCGGGGTTTCAGACTCGAAATCCTTAACCCTAACTAAATGTACATGAAACCGTTAGAAATCATCTTTTGGGCCTTAAGGTAGGAAATGAATCGACCCACAGGCACAACTGAACTACCCTTCCATTCTAAGGCTTGCTCACCTGAAAATCTGAACTCTACGACCTGAGTTCTACAATTAACTTAAGCATAGCATACGAATAGCCAATCCATGCAGAGAATAACATCGAAATCGGTCATGGATAACTCTATCAAGTCTACTGAGGTGACCTTATGAAGGAATGAGACTGGAAAAACACTATACACTCATCTAGCTATAACTGAGTCACCTAGTAGAGTGGAAACGGAGAAGGGTTCTGAAAAAACATCGGGACTGACTCCGAAGCTACTGGCCACATATGGGGTCACAAAATACAAGGTAGCCCCCGGATCTAACAAAGCATAAACATCAATAAATAAAACTCAAAATATACTAGTAACCACATCAAGGGAGACCCCCTACTCCTGACGAGAAGCTAAAGCATAGAATCTGTTCTGGCGCTGACCGCAAACTGTGCTAGTAGATGCCCCCTGATGTGTTGAGCGTGGGGGATGGGATACTGAACTAGAAGCTAGACCTCGACCCCCAATTTGATCTTGCCTCAAAGCTGGAAAATCTCGAAGAATGTGTCCGAGCTGCCCATACCCGAAACAAGCACCTGAACCTACCAAGCACTGGCCTGTGTGCCCCTGACCACATCTGCGATAAGCTGCGATGCTGGAATCTGCGGGTATGCTACTCTGACCCCTCGAGCCTGATGCTCGCCCTCTCCGATCATGTCTAGTCCTGGATGGCACACTCAATGCCGAAGATTCGGGTCCTGTGATATCTGGTGAGTTTGTTGTCGGTGTCCACCTTTATTGAGAGAATTTGTGATCCTCGGTCCTGGCCCTCTTGGCCTCCCTCTCTCTCGAATGCGCCTCCTCCATCTGCTGGGCGTACAACACTATCCGAGGAAAGTCCATATCTTGATGTAGCATGGCTGCTCTACAGTCCTTGTCCAAATAACATGTAACTCCATGGAAAAATCTACTCACTCGTATTCTATGATCTGTTACCAACTCTGGGGCATATTTTGATAGATGAGTGAACTCAAGGGCATACTCTTGGAAAATCATTCTCCCCTGTTTCAAATTCACAAACTCGGTGGCTTCTACTTTCAACTTCCTCATCGCCCGAGGGAAGAACCGGTCTAGAAATGCAACCTAGAACTCCTCCCAAGTGAGCATACCTGCTCCTGCTGTCCTGTTTACCTTCCATTGGCAAAACCAGATATGTGCCACCCCCTTCAACCGGTAGGAGGCCAACTTTGAGCACTCAACACTACACACCCCCATGACTTGGGTGATCTTGACAATCTCATCAATGAAATCATGCGGGTCCTCATATACCTTGGACCCCAAGAACTCTAGCGGGTTAATCCTCAAGAAGTCTCTGACTCAAGTCGCTGCTGCATTTCCATTTTGTGGAACATGAGCAACGGTCTGCTGATTGGCCTGAGGAGTCAAGGCATGCGCAAGCATCTGAATAGCGACCCAAAACTTAACATATGGCTTCGGTGCCGGAGGCTCCTGAACTGGTGGGGCTGGCTGATGCCCATAACCATTTCCGTTCTTATGGCCCTCACCACCTCCATTCCTCCTTCTGTTCATTCTTCGGGGAGCCATGATTCTACAATCGTGAATAACACGAATTAGAAGGATAAAAGATTTTTCATCGCAAGACACGACGTAGATCATGAAAGAAGGGAACATTTCCTAAACGTCTAATAGCCCCTTCATCATAAGCGTGGCGCACTTCAAGCCCGTGAAAAAGACTCTACTTAACAAGGCTTTCAGACTCCCTAGGACATATCAAAGCTACGGCTCTGATACCAAGTTTGTCACGACCTGAACAAAGGCTCAGATTGTAGAAACGGAACAAGGGACCCTAAGAGACCCCAAGTCGACCCATGGCATAAGCATACATCTAACCCATTAGAATTCAAGTATTGTATACGTCATTAGTCCGATCCTTTGTAAGAACTACCCTGATAAACTGCGACATAACTCAATAGAATTCTAATTCAACATAACATCAGAATAACATACAAAGATAACACATACATAAGTCTGAAAAGCCTCTAGCCTGGACGTGCTAATGGGAAAAGACCCTAAATAACTCTACAATACTACAACTGGAAATACATAAAGGAAAATGATAGTCTAGTCCTCGAAGGATGAGGACTCACTAATTCTGGAAAGCTGTCTAAGAGCGGGGCTGAAGCTGCGAACCGGGTCCCTTATCATGAAATGATACAACATAGAAAGTATGGGTCAGTATATGGAATGTACCGAGTATGCAAGGTAGTAAAATTCTTAAGTAGGGTAAATCATTTAAAACATTTCATAACATATCAAATCTTTCAAATTTGAGAGGAAAGAACTACATGCACTCATTCTCAAATCATAATCTTTTCATAATGTCACCATGCATAGATTCATAACATCATAACTATCTCGAATGACTCAAAGTTGAAATATGACATTTATAGGAAAGTTGAACAATGAGTCAAACCTTAGTTTTAGAACATACATGCTTAAAGTAATGATCATGAGTAGCGAATATGCAAATATGAATCATGTCGACAATGGGAGAGTCGTCACTTAACCGAAATATCATGATAGAGCTTTCGTGGTCCCCACTATTACACTTAAGTGGGCAGAGCCGTCCAAAACCTTTCTAGGGCTAAGGGCGCTACCATGATATCGATATCAAGCTAATGGGCCATTAGGGTCGGGATAGCTCACAAGGGAGGTCCCAATTATATAATAGTATCAACCTATGTTGGCACGTAGTTCTGGGGCATAGGGTGATCGACCATTATCCCACTCGGTGCTAG
>JACEIK010017817.1:0-11624 GCA_018107945.1 Datura stramonium | reverse complement strand
TCCGATCTTTCCCCGGGCCTTTTTCTAGCATGTATGGTATTCTAAAACTCTTAACCAACATGCGAATAGGCCATCTACATGTCAAGAATTTACGGGGTGTGACAGAATCAAACCAAAGTCCATACTCCCACACACTCATATCTTCCTACACTAGGTGTAAAAACTAATCCGCCCTATAATCCTGAACCTCTAAAGGTAGATATTGATCTAGAAATGCGTCAACAAAATTAGCCTACTTGACTGGAGGTGCCTCTCGACCCCTCGAGTGCTCTAAATCTTCATACCATAACACCGCTACCTCGCATAATCTAAACGTTACCAACTCTGCAGCCTCAACGAAAGTAGCATGTAGAACTCAGAAGATGTGATACAACTAATCCACAAAGTCTTGTAGATCCTTATTTAGCCGTATCTCGGAGAACTCTGGAGGATTCAAAGCTATGAACGCTTGAGTATTGGAACTCCCGGCTTGCTCTCCAACCCTTGCACCTAGTTGTGCCCCAACCTATGCTATTCCGCTACTATTCTGACCAGAAACTGTACTATAACCCTCAACTCCTGATCTGTTGCAACTGGGGAGGTGCTGCAATTCTCGGGACTTGATCAGCTCTTGGAACATCTCTAACTAGGAGTACTGGTTCTGGTAGTGGAGTGATAGCCTCATCCTGGGCGTCAGATGGGTCTGTCTCTATAGGGTGTACTCTGCTGGTACCCTTACCTGTTGCAATATCTAACTGTTGTCCAACTGCTGTTCTCTGAGTTATAGGCCTCCCTGCATAATTTAACAAATGTTAAACTAGACCCGACTCCTGAAACTTCATACGTAGCGCACACGATATGATTAAGAAAGAAGATTAACCATCCTAAATGTCATGTAGCCTCTTATCTATAAGTACACTATGCAACACAAACATAAACAAGACTCTACTAGACATGGCTCATAGACACCTGTAACACCGCAGAACTTTCCTAGACCAAACTCATACCTTGCATGAAAAACTAGGGGAAACCAAAAAATTTTATCACAGAACGACCCAGACAACGGATCATTTTCACCTATAATGGGCCATTGTCTGAGCCATTTTCAGCTCTATAGAATTTCCCTCCAGGAACCAACGAGCCATAGGATGACTCGTTGGAAAGAGTAATAAGTCGTCCTGTCTTCCGTTGCATCCCAAGTTCTGAAATCTACCAGACAGCTCTCAGAAGCAACGAGTGGGACCAACTACTCATGATCACCTCTAAGGAGTCTTCATCTCTACCCATCGCCAACTCTCAGGTTCGGGCGGTGTTGGCCACGAGTAGACACAATGACCTGCTAGTTCTACCAATGAGTCGTTGTGTCATTTGTTAGCTGAGGGACCAGTTTTCTTACTAGTGACAACGAGAGGAACCAATGACCCATTGGTTCATCCAATGAGTCGTGGTTCCCTTCGTTTTCAGTTTCTAGTGAGCCCAAAATTCCAGGCCTAGGACCAACTACTGGTCCTAATGAGTCATGGTATCAACCAACCACTCATCGTGTGACCCGTTGGTCCCTGTCGGGCAGTTTTCCAGATTTTCTTTCAAGGACATATTTGTAACTTTCTACCTTTTTAATCCCTAAATTATGTCATTCTAGGTTATATTCAGGGGATTTATGGAGGTAATCGACATTCCCTTTTCATTTCCTCTCATTCTCTCAGAGTCAGAACGTAGAAACTCAGTCAGGAAGCACAGAGCAGGAGCAAGGGTTTTGATTTTTCTTCTTAGATTTCTCCAGGGTTTTCCCCGAGATTTCTACACCAAGTATGTGCGAATTAACCAAGGAAATTGTTCTTCCTTTGTGCCCCAAAACTCTTCTGAAATGCTTATCAGTTCTAGCTCTGAAGATTACCGTTAGGGTTCATTTTGTCAGTAAATTATGGATTTCTTTCTGCGTGATTTTCATGAATAATTAGGGATATTATTAGCTATACTTCTGGTCATTATCATCATTTCATGAAATTATATGATTTTATCCCTAGTTTCTGGAATACAATGAATTGAGTATTTCAGCATGTTCTAAACACAAGTGTTGCTTGATTCTAATTGTTCTTGAAATCCCCAGGATAGTACAGTCGTATAAAAAAGAGTAGAATTATTGATTATTTAGTCTCAGACAGTACTTTGTAAATATCAGTATCTTATAAAAATGTTACATGGTCAGTTTGACTATAGTCAGTCTCTTGAGGTGTCAGTAATACCTCCTAACCCCGGTTTTCAGTTATCAGATAAGCATCTCTGACTAGTCTTATAACCACCACTTTTAGTTATCAGATATTTCTTCAAATGGTTATGATGCTTCCAGATAAGCAGCTATGACCGGTCATAGAACACCGGTTTATAGTTATCTGGTCTGATAGACTCTCAAGGTACTTCCGAATAAGTATTCTTGACTTAGTACAGGACCCCATCTTTGAGCTTTCAGCTTAGTAGTCAAGTTAGGACTATCCAGTGAGAGTAGTACTTAGCACTGAGTAGACCGGGGTTCCAGCGCACCAAGGTTTCCAAAACTATGTTGCCACCATAGGTTAGCTTTGTGATCACCCAGCCAGCCACTATACCCTAGCAAGGTACAGTGGGCTTTCTCTGATGGGGTGTATACATCGGACTCCACATTTAGCTCACGTGATCATATATCGGTTATAGACTCTCCCACTTGCTAGTTTAGTTCAGTTCAATTTAATTCAATTCAACTCAGTTTAGCTCAGTTCAGTCACTCAGTTCCAAGATATGTTATTGACCACCAGTCAGGGTCATTATTGATCATATCAGTTATAACTCAGTTTATCAGTATTCAGTATCAGTTGGTCATTCCATGTTATTTCAATTTAGTTTTTTATCATCCACACTTATTGTACATCTCACATAGTACATTCAAAGTACTAATAAATACTTTCTATGATGTATCGTACTATGATACAGGCATAGGTTCTTAGCCCCAGCATTGTTAGTAGTTCCTCTTGACGATTCCAGTAGCAGTAGTCTGTTTATTGATTCCTCCTCTTCCGAGGACGTTATTTGCTTTTCAATTAGTTTCTTTTCAGTTAGACTTTAGAGTTAGCTGGGGGCTTTTCCTAGCAACTCATTAGCTAGTAGTGCCTTTCAAACATAATTGTTTAGAATTGTTTTTAGTGATATTTTACACTTTCGATAGTATTGATTTATAAATATTTCTTTTAAAGCTTCCGCTTACGTTTACTTAGTATACCAATACAAATGTTAGACCATGGGTTAGCTTGTGGTCACTTGTGGCACCATGTATAGTGTCTAGGACAGGGTATAGACTCAGGTTGTGACAACTCCCTACAACATGAACTGATCTGATACCAAGTCTGTCACAACCCAACTCGAGGAAGCGTGACTTGGCACCTGGTGCCTCCCCTAATATGAGCATACGCGATGCCCAAATATAAAACAAAGGCCAGAATTGACCAGCTTCGCATAAAATAACATATGGAATATAATAATCAATAAAATGTTGCAAGTAGGTATTATGCTACTGGGGTTGTCTGACCCGCACGCAACCAAAAGGCATATACAAAGGCGTGCATGTACTAATACAACATTTACAACCCAACAGGTATCGTCTATGAGCCTCTAAAGAGTTTAACAAGTTTATATTGATCGGGACAGGGCACCGACCTACCCAATATGTATGCAAATTCAAAAAAAGGTATCTCCAAACAAGATGGAGCTTACCGCACCTGTCTAGAACTCAACTAAAACTCGGGGACTGATGTGTCATGATTTTACGGCACTTTCGACGCTTAAAACCAAGAAATTATGCATATTCCGGGTATGTTTATATAGGTATGATGTGTTTTGTGCTTAATGTTGCAAGAAAACAGGTTTGGAAGTGAACTAGGCGAATTAATGCTGAAAATAACTGAAAGGGTGATTGTCAGGCACTTCACGAGTCGTTGGCAGGAGGCACGACTCATTATTGCAGGCATGGGAAAAAGTTGATGTTCGAAGAAGAAGAGACAGTGTACCTGATGAGTTCATGTAACGGCTCGTTACACCTGGTAATGATCCGTGAGGTCAATCGTGAAGGCTGAGAGAGGAAATCTTAACAAAGTAACTAGTGTATTTGACGACAGACATAACGAGTTGTCATATGAAGGAACGACTCGTTGGCAAATCACTGGGACTAACCATAAGGTGCACTGGACTTTTGGAGGAATGAGATCACAAGGGACATAACGACTCGTACTCAAGCACGACGAGTCGTTAGGTAACCCGTTACCACAACTGGGTTCATTGCTGAGGACGACTGTTTTAAGTAAGGCACGACTTGTCAGAAGACCAAAGAATCGTCACCAAGCCCGTTGCCACTGCCGACCTGGTTTCCAATTTTAATTAGGAAAAGGATTTCTTGGAACAATAAATACACACTTTAGATTTATTTTTGAAGGACGATTAGTTACAGTTAAAGAATAATTCATAGAGCCGATTTTATTAGTTTTCAAGAAGGATTTTGGTGTTGTTTGATTATTCTTGAATCAGGAAACAAGTTTTACAATGTTGTTTTTGAATTTGATGATCAAAAGAAACATTGGAATTTATTCATCAATTTTGGAGTTTTTATTCAATCTACATGGTGTTTCTTCTATGATAATTTGTAAGTTGCAATTATGATTTATTTAATGTTTGTGATTGCGATAATACAATCACAAGTAGATAAACCCATAACTAGGTTTGTGGGAACCAAGATGAATTAACACATATAGGTATAACACTTAGTGATTCTTGAATAGGGTTTAATGCATGTATTGTTTTTCCCTTCGTTTTGATTGATTCTTGACGGTTGCAAACGTTAGGACTTTCCTTATTCTTACTTACCAGACCAAGGAGGTAATGAATGGGAAAAGGGATTAACACGAAGATTTGAGGCTATCAACCCTCATCTAATAGCTTGAAATTTTTCGGGGATAGCTAATCCGATATTAAAGGTAAGGGTCAATTAAAGTACACCCGTATACGGACCAAGTTGCATGGTGATAATCATCTAGATAGGGGACCAACCATTTAGGTGAACCTAACTTACCTATATTGCATGTTAAACACCGGAATAGATCACTAGTGTATAATCCTTGTGGTTATTATATCTTGGGGAACACAATCCTAGTCAAGTTGTTAATTGAATACAAACCGAATTTGATTTCAGCATTCAGTAATTTTACTTTTGTTTAATATTCTGTATTTTCCCCCCTTTTGAAATAAGTAACTCAATAGTAACAGTTATTCACACTAACTTAAGTTCTTACCATATTCCCTATGAGATCTACCTCAACCTTTGTTGGGTTCTATATTTGAAAATCGACCGCTTATATCTCAATTGCGAGGTGTAATTTGGGCGACATCAAATTTTGGCGCCGTTGCCGGGGAATATGACTAAGGCTTTTGTTAATTGTGTTTTCTTTACTATTGGTTCTTTTTTTTATTTTTTTTTATTTTGTTGTTTTAGTTGCTTAACAGGTCTTAGGTTTCTGCATGCCCGATACTAGAAGCCAAGGAAATCCCCTGGTTCCAATTGATCACGAACATGAGCTAACGTTAAGAAACCTAAAAAGAATGGCCAACATCCAAGAGTAGGAAACCGTGGACCAAGCCACAGCAAGAATGTTGGATGAAGAGCAAGCTCGGGCTAGAGATTATGAGTTAGCTAGAGTTGCTGAACAACAATGTCTACATGCAGAAGCAGAGTGAGCTAGACAACACAGAGGTCCACAACACCATAGAAACTGGTATTTTGATGAAGAGGATGATGCTGATATAGATGAAGTCGGTGCCACTGGAGTTATAGTCCCTCCTCCTTTGCCTTCTGGGGCAAGGTTTGACATTACCAGTGCGATGATCCAACTGCTTAATATAAAGGGAATATTTGCGGGTCATGCATCTGATGATGCCCACGCTCACCTGACAAATTTTGTGGGAATATGTAAGGCATACAAGCAATCGGGGGTGAGCCAGGACGCAATCAGACTGAGGCTATTTTCATTCTCTCTAGGGAGTGAGGCAACGATGTGTTTGGCTGAGTTGCCGAATGATTCCATCACTACTTGGGGAGAGCTTAAGAGAGCTTTTCTTGAAAGGTTCTTCCTAGCATCCAAAGTGTTGCAGTTGAAGGATGAAATATATAACTTCAGACAGCTAAATTCTGAGGCACTCCACGAGACCTGGCTGCATTTCAACAAAAAGCTCAAAAGGGTTCCAAATCACATAATTCTGGATGATACATTGTTGGAGATCTTTTATAGGTCTCTGAATGCCAACACCAAGGCGGTGGCTGATACCGTCTCCAGAGGAACTTTTTTGAGTCACACTTATGCAGAGGCTGCAGAGCTGCTAGACAATATCACTAAAACCAATCGATCTTGGCACACTAGAGAGTCGGAGGTTCCGGCTAGTTCTTATGCGGTTGGAATGTCTGTAGAATAAAGGAGAAAAGATAAGGAGCATGATCAAAATATCGCAGAGATAAAGACCACCATGGGGTTGCTTGCTAAGCACTTGATGGGAGTCAGAGCATAAAAGGTAATGAATCAGAGGTAGAAAGGAACACTTCCCAGCAACACTATGAAAAATCCAAAAAATTACAGTCACTGCATGGAGGTCACTACTAGGAGCGGGAAGGCCACAGTTGATGCTCCGAGGCCAGTTATAGTTAAGGAGTCAGAAAAGCCCTTCATGATGAATGAATATGGTGTAGCGTATTTTGAAAACCCAACTTTGGTTGGGGACTCAGATGTGCAAACTACTCCAAGTAGTGCAAAGGAGCAAGGAGCTGTCCATGGGAAGGAAAAGAAGGAACAACAAAAACTGACAACAATCCCTAGACCTCCTCCTTCTTATCCACAGCATTTGCAGAAGAAAGTCGAAGATGGAAAGTATCAAAAGTTTATCTCTATGCTTAAGAAGCTCTCGATGAACATCTCATTAGTTGAGGCACTTGAGAAGATGCCCATGTATGCCAAATTCATGAAGGACCTCATCACAAGAAAAAGGACTGTGAGTTTAAAACCTGCCAATAATTTGCACCACTGTGGTGCCATAACTACACGGGTTCTAGCTTAGAAAAAGGAAGACCCAGGTGCGTTTACTATACCTTGCACCATTGGGGAGGTTGAGTTTTCAAGGGAGTTGTGTGTCTTGGGAGCTAGCATAAATTTGATGCCGCTAGCAGTGTTCAAGAAGTTAGGCTTGGGAACCCCCACACCGACTACTATGCAACTACTGATGGCTGATAGAACCGTTAAAAAGCCGGTGGGGATTTTATTTTATGTACTTGTCAAGGTGGACAAATTTATATTCCCAGCAGACTTCGTGATTCTAGACGGAAAAGTCGATTCTAAGGTCCCCATCATTTTGGGGCGACCATTCATTGCAACAGATAGGGCCCTAGTAGATGTGGAGGCAGGAAAGCTAAAATTCAGGTTGAACAAAGAAGAGGTCGGCTTCAACATTAGCCAGACCATGAAATAGCCAAAGGAATTTAGCATAATCTCAGCATTGGAGGATGGAGAAGAGTCACTTGACAAATTCCTATTAGTCAAGGGACTTGAGTCGTACCGTGATGTTAAATCGGGCACTGCATGGGAGGCAACCCATGGAGGTGTTTTGACGAAGTCTGAGTAGCCAAAACACCCACGTCGTGCCTCAATGTTAAATCAAGCGCTTCTTGGGAGGCAACCCAAGTTGTAAATGTAAGAAATATTTAGTGTTTACGTTTGTTGATGGGTGCAGGTGAATATGATGGAAAATATGAAGATGGAACAAAAAACTGGAACTTCAGTTCTGGCCCAAAAAGCCACAGAACGAGTCGTCGTCTGACCTGACGACTTGTTCAATCAACTCGTGAAGAGAACTGCAGAAAACAGGGGAGCAACAAGCGACTTAATGATTCGTGTCTTCAAGAAACGAGTCTTCATATTCCCCATCATGTACACTGGATCAAAGTCTGCATTAAAAGGAAAAGGGTAATCAAGGCTCACTCAATGAATCGTTTGGAGACCAAATGAGTCATTAAGTGACCCATCTTGAAGCTACACCAGTCTAAGGACGACGACTCGTTGGGTGACCCCACGAGTTGTTGCTTGACTCGTAGGTCCCAAGTAAGTTTGCTAAAATCCAGTCACAACACGAAAGGGCTCAACGAGTCATTTAAGCACTTAATTAATCGTCAAACTAGGCATTATAAAATTTAATCAACCCGACCCAGGACTGGAATTTGGGAAATTTTTAAATTGAATCATAAAAAGCTGATTTCTTTTCCTTCTCCAATTTCTCCCCACTAAACTTAAACCCAACACCCTCCACTTCAAATTTCCCTCTTCTTCTTCTTCTAATCAAAACCCATTGAAAAGAATTCCTCAACCTTGCACGCCATTCACTCAAACACACACACGACTGCACTCCGTTTTTGACCAAGCATTTTGTGAGTACTCTTCCCCATGAAATTTTGAATATTGTTGCATTTAAACAAGAATTTTGAGGACCCATGTTGTGAATGAAATTGAACTTACTTCGGGTAATGTTGTTTTTATGTCAATATGTGCCTCTTGATGTCAATAAACCCTAGGAAGACTTAAACAAATGGATTTCGATGGTAGAAACACTTGGGTTGATTTTAATAATGTGATGATTTTGTGTTTGTGGAGTTGAAGTTTAGGAAGAAGATGAAGATGAACATGTGAACTGAAAATCTTGAGCACGAGCTACATCACGAGTTGTTGGATCACCAAATGACTCGTTGTGTAGCTCGTCTTGAGTGGGAAAAATTAAGACAATGAGGCAGTGTACCTAAGGACCGACCTAACAACTCGTTGCCTTTGGCAACGACTCATTAGGACCAGTCTTCAAGTACACTGGCCCAACTTGAAGCAAGTCTAGTTTGGAGTAAAGAGCGACCTCACGAGTCATTGCCGGTTAGTCACCCGTCAGGACCACTAGGCACCAGCCCAAAAATGTTTTCTGTTTCATCTCATCTTGCGTACTAACAATGTTTCCATAGGTACAATGGCTCCAAGAGGTACACCAAAGAAGGGCCCAACATAGAAACAAACACTTGAGCGCAGTCAACCTTCATATCGTAGAATACGTGATGATCCGTCCTCCTCTGAAGAGTCAAGTGGATCTGAGGAAGAGTATGACATATCAGAGGAGCGGTTAGTGAGGAGACCCACCAGGGCTAGGGTTCAACAAACATTAAATCCGACAGCCCTGGTGGATGCTCCCACTCCACTGGCAAGGGATCCACCCAGCCGCACAGATATTCATGCTAGGTCTTCTGCTGCACTTTCTCCTGAGGCTCCCACAGCTGGGATAAACATAGAGAGAGTTAATAAATCACATGCTCAGTTAGGGGATTCTGATAACGAGCTGATGGAGACCTCAGACACATCAAATGAGCAACCAAGAAATTTGCGGAGATGGTGTGTCCATGGCATGCGGGCTATATACAACAGAAATGTTGGTCCCAATGAGAAAGGCAATCTGAAGAGGAGCATATACGAGGAGTCGCGGATGGTCACTACAGGGGTAAAAGACCTTCCTGAGCTACAAGCAGTATTTGATAAATACAAGTTTTGGTTGTTGACCGAGCCATCAGGTAGCTACAACCCGTGCTTAGTCCAAGAGTTTTATGCAGCGTATGCGGCCACATTACAGTGGTTGGCATTAGGGGGCCAGGATTGGAAGAAGAGGCCCACCATAAATCAGGTGTTGGTAAGAGAGACTCTGGTAGATATCTCTGAGCGGAAAATCTCAAGATATTGTATGGGCCGAATTATCAAGCTCCGATGAACATGGTAGAATTCGATCACAAGCTATCTAAGCTGAAGAAAGTTAGAACTAAGAAGTTGAATAGATAGGAGCACATCCAGCAGTATACTTGGCTGTCTCGGATCATTGCTACGAGAGGTACGCTAGTAGAATGACTGCATGGTACAGAGTCGTAGATAAAGAAGGCCATAATATTTTTCAGGAGAAATTTTAGTGGTCACTGGTGCAGCACAGGCTAGTACCAACCAGAAATGATAGCATCCTTTGACCTGACAGAGCAGCTTTGCTAGCAAGTATAATAGAGGGGTATGCCATCAATTTCCCGCGATACATTGTTGAGGAGATTAGAGAGCGGGCAATTAATGACGGTACCACCATTATGTTTCCATGTTTGATTGATAGACTCTGTTAAGAATCAAAGGTGTCGGTACTGCCATAAGTGGACCAGAGAGTAGTGGTTCAAAAGATTACTGATATCGGGTTGATTCGAGATGATACAAACCCGGTATCGAGGGTGTGGACTCAAGAAGCTGCATCAACTGAAGCAACAATATTAGTAGAGGTATTTGGCAGCGGGATGCAGACTGATGCAGCACAGTTTGCTGAGTTAGCAGCTGAGCCTATGGAAGGCAGAGAGACAGGTAGCCAGCCTGATGCTACAGATGCCGCGGATACCTCCACACCTGGTGATGTTCCTGAGTCATCATCTACTGCAGCAGCCCCGAGACCACCAGTTGCACCTCCACGAGCCACCACAACTGGCCTAGTTATGGTTTCACAGGAGTTCTTAGTTGATATGGCTAGGCGGCTAGCTAAGGCTGAGAAGCAGCAGGCACACACGGCTCTACAGGTTAGAGTTTTGAAGGAGCAGGTAAATTGTGGGTGTCAAAGGAGTTAGAGAAATTGTCCAGTTCATCTTTGAGTCATTCGAATTAGTAATGTTATAAAGTTATGCATTGTCACATCATGAAGGGATTGTGATTTCAAAAGAAGGCATGTAAGCCCTATCAGTTTTCTAAAAACTTATGTTATGAAATGATATGTTCGAATGTTGTTACTTACTATAGCTATTTTTCTTACCTTGCATACTGGTACATTCCACATACTAACCGCATACTTTCTATGTTGTATCGTTTCATGATACAGTGTCCGGATCTTAGGCTCGTACTCATCCCTAGTCCATCTCAGCTTGTGCTATCAGCTCATTGGTGAGTCCTCATGTTCCGAGGGTTGTTGACAGACTTTTATGTTATCTTGATTTTCAGTATTGGTCGGGTTAGATAGGGACAATGTCCCATCAATGCATCGTATGTAGTAGAGGCTTTCAGACTAGTATGTAGCACTCAACCCTTGTATACATTCTGTATTCTGTGAGGTTATGCTATGGTACATTTCCACTATGTTTTTATGATTATCTTTCTGCCTATTTGAATGAGATTAGTTGTGTGCATGAGCCATGGGTCTACTCGGGGTTCCTTGGGATCCCTTGTCCCCTGTCTACGATCTGGGCCCCCATTCGGGTCGTGACAAACTTGGTATCATATCCATAGGTTTGATGTGTCATAGGAAGTCTGAAAGTAGGTTAAGTAGAGTCTTTTTCATGGGTGTGAAGCACGCCACCTATAACGAAGAGACTACTAAACGTTTTAGGAAATGTTCCCTTCGTTCATGATTTATGTCATACGATGAAAAAGCCTTTCTATCCTTCTAATTTGTGCTATTCATGATTGCAGAATCATGGCTCCTCGAAAGATGAATGCAAGGAGGAATGTAGGTGGTGAGGTTCACGAGAATGGAAATGGTCATGAGCATCATCC
>JACEIK010017816.1:0-11628 GCA_018107945.1 Datura stramonium | reverse complement strand
TTTACTACAATTCACATGAGAATGTACAAACATCGTTAGATAAACAAGACGAAATGACGCATTTGAGTATCACTTGGGCATATAAATCTGCCCAAGATCAAGTACACTGTCCCACTTATTTATTTCTCAACCCAGGCCTGACCACGAGTGACTCAACGGGTCGTGGTCACTGGCTACGACTCATGAAGTCCCTCGTTGGGTATACTGTCTCCTTTCTTACAATTCTCAAACCTCCTTCTCACGACTCACCTAATGAGTCGTTAGGTCACTTAACGACCTGTTAGGTGAGTCATCCTATAGCTTTTCTGCAGCATTTCCAGATTTCTTGATTTAAGTTTCGAAATTAGATTTTGAGTTTCTGGGGCACTACAATATATCCCCCTTGCAAACATTCATCCTTGAATCTTAGAAAACACACTGGAAAGCAGAGAATAACAATCAAAATCTCCAAATACTGCTCATTTAACTCCAACTGTCGGAATGACTACCTTCATTTCAATATACATAACTGAACTGAATTTACTTTTCATACATACATCAAAAGTCTCAAAAGAAACTTATACATATGAATTGAATTAAATAACTATATCAGATCCTAAGGCAAAATTAACATTTCAAGCTACAATAGAGTCGGTAGAAAACAAGTGCAGGTATTTTGCCATCATATCTGCTTCGGTCTCCCATGTAGCTCCCTCAACCTACTGATTTCTCCATAGGACATTGGCTGAAGCTATTTCCTTATTCCTCAACTTACGAACCTAACGGTCAAGGATCTGGACTGGTACCTCCTCATTTATAATACATAATAGCATTTATAATACATAATAGCGGAAATTTTAAATAATACATAATAGCATTTATGAAAATTTTAAAACTGAATATAGAGATTTAAAATATCAAAGAATCTGAAATCAAGTCTGGTCAGAAAGCCATCTAACAAAGGAATTGTTGGGTCAAGCCCCCCATCTAACTCTAAGTCTAACTAAAAATAGTAAAGAAAACTTAAATGAAGGAAATAACGCCCTCGAAATATGAGGACTCACACTTTTGCTACTGATAGAGAGATCTGGACAAAATCGGCTAACAACGCTGGGTTTGAGAACCTGCGGTTGTATCACGAAATGATACAACATAAAAGTATGAGTCAGAACTTTGAATGTACTAAGTAAGTGAGAGAAGCATAATGATAAATATATAGATTACTGAACTGAAAAGACATGCAATGACCAACTGATAAACTTATCTTAACAATCTTAAAGTAAACTGAGATGGTCAAGATGACCCTGTCGGTGGTCAAAGACATGCCCTAAGTCTGAAAGTTCTGAGTTTGAGATACTATACTAAACTGAGCTGAGCTGCTAGAGCTGAAACTGAACTGAACTGCTTATTCTGAAACTACACTGGACTAACTAGTGGGAGAGTCTCTAACCAACATATAACCACGTGAGCTAGACGTAGAGTCCGATGTATACACCCCATTGGTAGGACCCAATATACCTTTCCAGGGTATAAAGGCATGAACTAGGTGATCACAAAAGTCTGGGGCTAATAAGGACAAGTAATCCTGTAACCTATGCTGGCAATGTAGTTCTAGGAACTTGGGTGCGGTGGAACCCTGACCCGCTCGGTGCTAAATTCTACTCCTAGTGGAAACCTATACTAAACTACTAAGTTGATAGCTCGAAACTGGGGTCCAAGACTAGTCAGGGACATATAACTGAAAGTACCCTGAGAGTCTTATCGGACAAGATTCTGAAACTGAGTTCTAGACTGGTCAGAGCTGCTTATCTAGAAGCATCGTAACCGTCTAAGAACAGTCTGTAAATTGAACTGGGGTCCTGGGGCTGGTAAGATCTATATATATCTAAAATGTCTTAACCGCCTAATAGACCAATAGACTGGATTCTGGTCTGATTCTAATAACTGGGAGGAACCATTGACACCTAGGGAAAAGACTTAAGTCAAATTAATCAGTTGACACTTTCTGTATAGTTCTGAAGAGATTCTATATTCTTGTCACGACCCGAACGGAGGCCCGGACCATAGGCACGAGACAAGGGACCCCGAGAGACCCCAAGTCAACCCATGGCATAAACATTCAACTAACTCATTCCATAAACATGAAGAAAACATAATTATAAACTCAGTGGAAGTCAAACATAATATAACAACACGATAAATATCTGAAGCAAAATACACGTCTAAGTTTGATAAGCCTCAAATCTGGACAAGCTGATATGACAACAACCCCAACTAGCTCAATAATACTGAAACTAAAAGGACATCTAAAACAATTGAAGGTCTAGTCCTCGAAATATGAGGACTCACTAAATAAGCAGTGGCTAACTCTTAATAGCGACTACAAACAAGGTTGAACCTGAGAATTAGGTCCTGCATCATGAAATAATGCAGCACAGAAAATAAAATAAATCAATTAAAACATTCCATAACAATCATAAGCTTTTAAGTGTAAATATAAGGCTACATGAATACATTTTGAAACCGTACTCTTATCATAACATTACCATGCATAGCTTTAGAACAACATGATTGACTCGAATGACTCAAAGTTGAATAGAACATTTATATCAAAAGCTGAACAATGAGTCAAACCTTGCTTTTTGAACATGCATGCATAAGTAATCATCAAGAGTAATAAATATGCAAATATGAATGATATAGATAGTGGGAGACTCGTCACTTAACCGACATACCACGATAGAGCTTACGTGGTCCCGACTATCACACTTAAGTGGGAAGAACCATCCGAAACCATGTTAGGACTAGGGACGTTACCATGATATCGATATTAAGCTGAAGGCCCATTTAGGCAGGGGGAAGCTCACTAGGGAGGTCCAAAGTCATATAGTATTCAACCTATGTTGGCGCGTAGTTCTGGGGCATAGGGTGATCAACCCTTAGCCCGCTTGGTTCTAGACTCTTCTCCCAAAACATGTAATGATCTACATCGTATATAATGAAGCTCAACATCGTCTATTGACAAAGCTCAGCAAGAAAATCATACATAACTCAACATCGTATGAAACGAAGCTCAACATTGTCTATTAACGAAGCTCAGCAAGAAAATCATACATAACTCAACATCGTATGAAATGAAGCTCAACATTGTCTATTGACGAAGCTCATTAATGAAATAATGCATAGACTTGGCATCATATGAAAATGAAGCTCAACATTTTCCTTTGGCAAAGCTCAATAATGGCATGCATCGCACTTATGAATTCATGCGTAGGAGAAGCTTTAATTCGAAACATACCACAAGATCAATCATAGGTGAGAGCATCTACTCCAAATCATGTGGTAAGCTACATGTAGAAATATTTACTCAACATACCACAAGCTAGAATTATAATAAGAATTGGGAAAATTCACTTTAAACAATGTGGTAAGCTTGCGTCTAGAAAACCATCACTTTAAATCATCATGTGGGCATTGCCCAAAGCTTTATCATACTAGGATCTACACATTTTTATTTTGAAAACAACATCATATTAATGGGTAGCTTTAGAAACAGGTTTTACATCATTAAATCTACTCATCATCATACATTAAACACCAATCTCCTCTTTCATGAACTTCTCAACCATGGGCATTCAATTACATAATTTAGAAATCCCAATTTGGATAGAAATAATTTCAAATTTGCCCAAGCTTCACATTTCATCAATATAAATATAATCTAATCTTACTAATGTATAGAGATTGAAGAATAATACAATTGGGTAAAAACCCATACTTGATCATAGGCAACTCTTCATATTTTTATAAAAATTGGGCATGGGTGTGGATGGAAGCACCCACTCATAACCTTACATACCTGGAAATGGTGAATTCTAACACCCTCTAATTGCACAAGCTAAGATTCCAATGGAAACCTTGAGATTTTTCCTTGAATCTCCTGTTCAAACCTTCAAACTTGTATGGATGGGAAGAATGGCTTAGAATAGGTTTTACCCTGCTTAAAACCTACTAAAACGAGCCTTAAACACGTAGTATAGGTCTTAGGAACATAGGAAATTACGAGAAAGCCCTTACTATTTTGTGGAAAATAACTGCCAAGAGACCCTAATGGGTGACCTGACGACTCGTTACCGGGGCCAATGATCCATTAAGTTATTCGTCAAGTACAGTGGATGATATGTCTAGTGGGGCTCGTAATGGATAACTTAACGACTCATCCCCAGTGGCCACGACTCGTGGTCACCTCCCATCAGGTACACTCCCTTACCATTCAAGATAAACCATCATGCTTGCTCATTGCTCACCACACGAGTCGTTGGGACAGACCACGACTCGTGTCGTCCCATCCTTTAGGTACACTGGTTTCTTCTTCCAATTTAATTCAAACATCACTGCACGAGTGACATAACGACTCGTGATGGTTGACCATGAGTCATTCTCTCCCTTGTAGGGACCCCAATTCTTCATGTACTCCAGGCCTACCCATGAGTCACTTGACGACTCCTGGGGTCTCCTCACGAGTCGTCCTATGACTCGTCCTGTGCCTGCAACATCAATTCCACAATTTTTCTCATATCAACTCCCGGGTCTGATCTTTGAGCTTCCGGGGTATAACAATATCTCCCCCTTTGGAACACTCATCCTCGCATTTTAGAAACACACAGAAAACACAAAAACATGCAATCATCATATGCAAATACTGATTATTAAAATCTAAAACTGACAGAATTACTACCTCCGAAAAGAACTACATAGTTTAACTGAATTCAGGCATCACATACATTTATAATAACATACTTCAAACTTGCGCACATGAACTGAACATGGAAACTGATTAGAAAATTAGGGCAAAAACCGATACCTCAAACGACAACTGAGCCTGTAGGGAATAGGTGGGGGTATTTATCCATCATAACCGCTTCGGCTTCCCTCGTAGCTTCCTCAACATGCTAGTTTCTCCAGAACACCTTCACCGAAGCTACTTCTTTGTTCCTTATCCTCCGAATCTGACTATTAAAGATTGCAAGTTGAATTTCCTCATAACTAAGGCTATCTCCCACACAAACACTTTCCACCAGAACAACTAAAGATGGATTACCCAAGCACTTTTTCAACAGCCATACATGAAAGACGAGATGAACTAAATATAACTCTGATGGAAAGTCCAACTCATATGCTACCTTAGAAACTTTTCTCACAACCCGGCAGGGACCAATATAGCGGGGACTGAGTTTTTCTTTCCTCACGAACAACATGACTCTCTTCATGGGAGATACTTTATAAATACCCAATCGTCCACCTCAAACTCCAAATCCCTTCTTCTCACATCCGCATATGACTTTTGATGACTCTGAGCAGTTTTCAGCCTGTCCCTTATCAATTGAACCTTCACCATAGCCTCATGAACCGAGCCTGGCCCTATCATAACTGCCTCACCAACCTCAAACCATCTGATGGGTGATCTACACCTCCACCCGTAAAGAGCCTCGAACGGTGCCATTTGGATATTAGAGTGATAACTGTTATTATAAGAAAACTTGTTTAAAGGAAAGTGATCATCCCAACTACCTTTAAAGTCCAACACACAAGCCCTCAACATGTCCTTGAGAGTTTGAATTGTCCGCTCCGCCTGGCCATCTATTTGAGGATGAAATATTGTGTTGAGCTTAACTTGAGTCCCAAGCCCTTTGGGAAGACCGCCAAAACTGAGAGGTAAACTAACTAAGATAATAGACAAGGGCACTCCATGAAGTTGAAACAACTCCCAAATATAAAACTTGGCATACTCATCCGCTGAATCCGTGGTTTTGGCCGGTAGAAAGTGTGCACCCTTGGTCAACCTATTGACCACCACCCAAATGGAATCATATTGTCGACGAGTACGAGGTAGGCCGATATTGAAGTCCATATTAATATATTCCTACTTCCAAGTAGGAATGTTAATATCCTGCAATACGCCTCCCGGCCTTTGATGCTCAACTTTCACTTGCTAACAGTTCGGGCATTTCGCTATGAATTCTACAATATCCTTCTTCATGCCATTCCACCAATATATTTCCCTCAAGTCATGATACATCTTGGTATTACCCGGATGGATAGAATACCTAGATCCTTTTTCCTCAGCACTATCCGGTCCCTCAAATTATCGACATATGGAACACATAGACGACCCTGGTATCGCAGTACACCATCTCCCCCTTGGGAGAGGACTTCTACCTTTTGACTTCGAATGGCTTCCTTCAGCTTTACTAAAATATGCCTTGAACACCTTGTTCATTAGATCCATAAAAGCTTTAGGGGCATTGGTTAGTCCAAAAGACATAACAACAATTTCATAGTGACCATATCGAGTTCTGCAAACTATTTTCGGGATGTCACTCTCCCGAACCCTAAGATTATGATACCCGGACCTGAGATCAATCTTGAAAAATACTAGGAACCTTGAAGTTGATAAACAAATCATAAATTTTGGGTAAAGGGTACCTGTTCTTGACAATGACCTTGTTCAACTACCGATAGTCAATGCACATCCGAAGCGAACCATCCTTCTTCCGAACAAACAACACTGGTGCACGCCATGGAGACTTACTCGGCCTAATAAATCCCTTATCTAACAGGTCCTTCAACTGATCCTTCAATTCTTTTAGCTCGGCTGGATCCATTATGTAAGGCGGAATAGATATAGGTTGCGTGTCGGGAAGAGATCTATACCGAAATAATCTCCCGCTCGGGAGGGACACCTGAAAAATCATCAGGGAAGACCTCTGGATACTCACGTACTTCTGGTACGGATTGGTGATAACGCTCAAACCACACTTCCAACTGAAGTATGATGCGGACATTGTCAATAAAGAACCCAACTAGAGGTTGGGGTCGATCCCTCAGGGAATATGAAAGATCTAGATTACAGCCGGTAGATGAACTTGTATGGAAATTACTTCACAATAGGGGGGGATTCTAATAAAAATCAATAATAGAAATAAAAAACAGTCAAGATTATATTTGTGAATCAATAATTAAATGATAACTAGGGTTTGTGTTCCCCATGTGTTCATAACAACTTTGAGTATACACTTGTGAGCTTTACCAATACTTACTTATAGAACTGATAACTTAGGTTCATTCAAATGATCGACCAATCCCTATTGAATGACTATCCTCAATTACTCGACCAAGCCTCATGAGTTTTGTATATTAACTGTTATTTTTAAGTTCCAGATATAACTATCCTATGACTACAACTCAAGTTAATAGAGTGATCATAAAGATCAAGGCTCTGTTATAATTCTCTTTTCCTAATCTCTACCTCTTTGATCAAAGCAAGTAAAGAATTCAGGCACTTCCTAACGTTGTGCACTGCTAAGAATCATTAAAGATGAAGATAATACAATATAAGTAATTGGTATTGGTTTTCGATTCACTTTGTGAAACTCTAACTTGTTAATCCCCCATGGTTCCCACAACCCTAGCTATAGAGGTTTTAGCCTCTCATAGTTGCAAGGTTGTGATTTGTGTTCATTAATGAAGACATAAAACAATACTTACAAAGATGATTGAGAAAAGCAAATCCTTCAATTAATCCACAGAATCTTGAATAACCAGTAGAAAGAACAAGATGAATTCAAGAAAATGTTGATCATAAGGTTGAACCAACTCAATTCTCTCTTCCAACGATGTGAAATTTCTTACTACAATGTTTTCCTACTAGAATTAGGTCTATTCGTCATCCTCTATGAAAAATAAAACATTAAACAATATTTATAGGGACACAGGAATCCTTTTCCTAAATTAACAGGACTGCTTTCCATATCTGTAGCTGACCTCGTCACGGGTCCAGCTACGACTCATAGGGTCTTCTCACGGACCGTGGCATCAACTCGTGGCTTGAAGTGTTGGCTGAATTTTGGCTAAGTGTTGGGCCAAGGTACGATTAGTACAAACATCCTACGACTCGTACATTGCACCCGTAACTTGATTATTATATTTTGAACTTTTTTTGAACTTCACCATGACCGGTATGGTACGACTCGTACCTTCATCTTATGGGTCGTAGGGTACTCTCATACTGACAATCAGCCACCTTTGCAATTCTTCTAGATTTCATCACGACTGACTTATCAGACTTGAAACACCATGGTACGATCCGTGACAAGACTCAGGGGATCAGTCATCCAGGTTAAACTTTCAGCTTCTCATCAAGGCCCTCAGTACGACTCGTAGGTCCATCCTACGGATCATACTATGCACTGCACTTTTGTCCCTTTTTTGCATACTTTTAGCTTTCTTTTGCAATTTATTGTTCCAACACCCATATATCCTGAAATCAAAGAAAAAGTGCCTCATATCCACATAAATACACCGAAGTCCATGCTATTTTCATAGTTTTGAGCATCAATAGTTCTATAAATCCACAACACATCAACACCTTCAACTTAAGACTTTTGCATGTCCTCAGGAAAAGAAAAAGAAAAACTAAACACGATGCTCAACTAGAAAATAAACTTAAGATACTACAACCAAAACTCAAACAAATTTTTCCACTCTATATACAAACTCTATTGACCCTTCCTCCTGAAACATCATCATCTATCGTATTGCAAGCAACATCAAAACATCATATTCAGGGATCAATACATGTCATCTAGCTATCAACAAGCAATCAAGTCATCACCTATTTGTTTCACACAGACCAATGGTAAAAGCAAACATAATCCATTTACCCTTACAAAAAATGAAGTCACCACTCTAGTATGAAGTATCAAATGAAACATGGGACTAGGCAAATGAAGCACTCACTCTCTCAAAGAACTGCAAGTATTATGCATCAGATACCATTGGCTTGCCCTTATTTTCTCTGCTTTGGTTTTTAAGATGGTCAAATTAAGATCACTATAGGACTTGATATGGCTTCTAATGTAGGCTTAGGGCTGGACATGATAAAGATGAAAGATTTTATGAGTGACTATCCCTTCCTTGGTACTACATTAACTGGCTACACAATTCTCCTATTTCACCCTTCATTCTTTTTGTCTTCTTTTCTTCCCTTTTTCCCATTTTAAGAATATTTGCATGGATGAGATGATTTTTAGCATTTTTCAACAATTACAAGCTATTTTGAATTATTTTTTTCTCAATATTCTCAAATTTTCAGCTTTTTACTTTTTCGCCTCACCACTCCTTACTTTTCACCATTTTTTTTCTTCTTTTTCTTTTGTTTCCTTTTCTCCCTTTCCCACCATTTGTGCTCCCCTACTCTAGCCATCCTCAACTTAAGCATTTTTCTTATGTTGAGGTTCAAAATATCCAAGAAAAGACCAGCACCAAACAGGTTCATTATAAACAAATGGGTACGGTTGACAGGTAAATCAAAGAAATATGGTCTATTAAGGCTCAAACTTGGGATCAAGGGATTCATGAAACTTTGGTAGGGAAATATAGGCTAAAAGTAAGCTAAAACAAAAATGGCCTATGATCATCTCCTAACCAACCATCCTCAACCTATGTAGAGGCCAACCAGGCAAGTTCTAGATCTTCAGAAACATACCGCAACAAATACTAAGACCTCACTCACACATGGTACATGAACTATTTTTCACTTCACCTGTCTAGTTCATATATGGATTAACAAGACTAGCACTATTAATAACTAGATGACACGATCCACATAAATCATGCATTGTTGTCACAAATACATAGCAAATTTTTTTAAAACAGGGTCAATTTTTCAAAAGAAACAAAAGTAATGCATATCCAATGGCTCAGTATTCCTAAGTTACTTTCTAATATAAAAAAATCACAACTAAAAACAAAAAAATCCTAACACATGCCGTTTCTACTAGATAGCATGCCTGAGGGAAAAGAAACGCGACAAGGAAAACCCTCAGATGAACAAAAATATCCCAAAAATACAAGTACACCCCCCTTTTTAAAAAATGAGCTTCATCCCTGAAGCATAAAATATAAGCATGAAGGAAAAAGGGACATACCTATTGCTACTCAGACTTCGCCTCTGTCATCTTGCGAAGGTGGTACCTCCGCAGTAGTAGTGACGCTAGCGGTGGCCGGCACACTCAATAGTGTAACAATGGGGGTAGTGGTCCCCCCAGTGAATATAGCTTCTTGAACGGCTTCTGTAGTAACTGGGGCTGAATGTGGCTCACCCGAAGGGTAATGTCCACTAGCAAGCTCGGGCTGAGCTGTGGTGGAGCTTCCCACTCCTCTAACTCTCTCATGTAGCTCAGTCATATGCTCCTCATGATCCCGCGTACTCTCAGCTCTAGCCCTCTTGCACTCTTTCTTCTCCTTCCTTCTCTTCTTTTTCAAACTCTCCTCACCAACATCTTCAGCAACTATCTTCTTGCCTTTATCACCGGCTGCAGTTGGCCCCCAGTATACTGCCAAATCAATATCCTCCTCAAGCTATGCATTTAGTTCCGAAAGAGTGGGGGCTGTTATAACAGTTGGTTGCCGTAAAGACAACTCAACCACTTGACTTCGAAGAGCCCCCAACTCCACATGAAGACTACCAGTGTCTGACTGCTCCGCCATCCTCAAGTTAAATATGCTTTCAAAACTATCTAGGCAGGCATAAAGAGCTTGAGCTGCTGCATCTATCTCGGATTTGACCCATGGATTTAAATTCTCCATCATTGCCTGAATTTTTCGCTTGGCCAAGGTCAATCTCTTTTCTAGCTTCTGGAGGAAATCCTACGGTACCAAGATGTACCCTGTTGGAGTCTGAGTCGGCACACTGGGCAACGGTGTAGCTGAGGTGCTGGGAGCTGACTCTGAATGACCGACATCTGTAGCTGGTGTCTCGCTCTGCTCCTGAGTACTGGGGACATTCACCTGTACGTCCCTTGCTGGCTGAGCTGTTGGGATAGCTTTAAGCATCCTGGATCTTCTTACCGGGTTCATCTCATCCCCGATAAGGCCTATGTCTTCAATTCTTTGGCCTCCGATCAATCTCTCATCACCCCGTTGAACTCTCGCTTCCATGCACAAACAGTATACAAGGATCAGGAATGGAATAGTGGTGCTTACTTCCACTTCCCAGTCTCGTATCTCTGTAGCTATGATCCTCGGGATGTTAAGAGGGTAGGGAGACATGAGGCATGCCACCAACCCCGCTCAATCAGCACTCAGCATGTTATCATTCACTGTGAGCACTAATCGATGTCTCACCAGTGTCTAGTAGGCCCTTTCTATGAAGTTCAGTGAATTCTTTGTCACCTGCTTGCCACCTGTAACCCACTCAGCCTCATCCTTGTTCTCAGCTATCACTTCTGCTAGCCATTGCAGTGTTCGTCGGTCTAGATGACTACACGCAAGTGCACGTGGTCGAACAAGTCGTAAAATGGCTCAAGTAAGCCAAGTATCGATTCCACAGGGACTGGACCAAGGTAACAGTCGAATCAAGTGTCAATGAACTTTAACTCTAAAAATGCAGACAACAGTGTAAAGAAGATTTTGGGATTTTGGTTCCTAATTTATACTAAATCTGAATGAATATACAATTTGAGTCTGAACTATAGTTATGAGCATGTTGAGGCTAAAACACACATGTAGGGAAGTAATTTATCGATACAATTTGATTAATCTTTCCTTCGGTTGCTAGTCAAGAATTATTGCCTATGGATTAAAACT
>JACEIK010017815.1:0-11634 GCA_018107945.1 Datura stramonium | reverse complement strand
AAACGGAGACGGTCGATCAAATCTCCAAAAATCTGTGGGCTAACATACACCGAAAATCGCGAAAATCGTAAATTCTTATTTATTCGAAAAATAGTTATGCTGATCAAATAAAGTGATAGGGCGCCCGTTACCAGGCCTTATAGGCTGCCCACAGCAAGAATTTGGGGCCAAACAAAGACGGTCGATCAAATCTCCAAAAATCCGTGGGCTAACATACACCGAAAATCGCGAAAATCGTAAATTCTCATTTATGGGGAAAATAGTGATGCCGATCAAACAAAATGATAGGGCGCTCGTCACCAGGCCTTGGAGGCTGCCCATAGCCAAAATTTGGGGCCAAACGGAGACGGTCGATTAAATCTCCAAAATTTCGGGGTCTAACATACACCGAAAATCGCGAAAATCGTAAATTCTCATTTATGCGAAAAATAATGAAGCCGATCAAACGAAATGATATGGCGCTCGTCACCAGGCCTTGTAGGCTGCCCATAGCCAAATTTGGGGCCAAACGGAGACGGTCGATTAAATCTACAAAAATCCGTGTGCTAACATATACCGAAAATCGCGAAAATCATAAATTCTCATTTATTAGAAAAATAGTTATGCCGATCAATTAAAGTGATAGGGTGCCCCTTACCAGGCCTTATAGGCTGTCCACCGCCAAAATTTGGGGCCAAACGGAGACGGTCGATCAAATCTCAAAAAATCAGTGGGATAACATATACCGCAAATCGCGAAAATCGTAAATTCTCATTTATAAGAAAAATAGTTATGCCGATCAAACGAAATTATAGGGCGCTCGTCACCAGGCCTTGTAGGATGCCCATAGAAAAAATTTGGGGCCAAACGGAGACGGTCGATTAAATCTCCAAAAATTCGTGGGCTAACATACACCGAAAATTGCGAAAATCGTAAATTCTCATTTATTCGAAAAATAGTTATGCCGATCAAATAAAGTGATAGGTGATGAGCCCGCAAGTGTGGGTCGTACAAGTAATAAAGTAGCTCTTTTGAAGAACCGGATTATCGGAGCCACGGGAATAGAGATACGGTGAAATCTTTCAAGCGTTAATTTACTACAACTATACGGTGAAAACAACGAGTAACTTGAAATAATTTGTTTTGAGAATATAATTTTTATACTACACTAAGCTAATTATACTATTGAATCTAAACAACGGTTAAGAGCATGCGGAGTTACGAAGAACATGTGCATACACGAACTATTAATTTACGTGGTTTATCTTTTCCCTCCAGGTTGCTAGTCGGAACTCTTTGCCTATGGACTAAAACTCTCGTATTTAACCCAACTTAAGAATCATGAACCTTCCACCTACATTTTCGTGATAAGAAGGAATTCAAGCTCTAGCAATGACCGGTTCCACACATGACTAATACGACTTTCGGGTATATTTCTATCCAGAAGGTAAATCGATTCTTCTCCTGAACCAAGAAAAGATCATATCCTATTAATTCACAACTTTCAATTTCTTGCCCTCTCGGGTGAAACCGGACTTTTGGATTTACATTAACATTGGCCAGACATTAATGTAGTAGGAACAAGAATTAATAGAACAACCATGGAAGAAAAGAAAATAAACCGGCAATTCAATAATTACATTGCAACACAAAGTTCACAACCTCGGAAGGAGAATTAGCCACTCATTTGTGGATTAATCATCCTAAAACAAGTGTTAATCATACAAGCAATTGAAAAGAAGAAGAAGAGATAGAGAAGAACCCTAGAATTTTAGGTCCTCAATGATACTTTTGTAACCCACGTTCTTGCTCCACCAAAGTCGAATAATTGAAAATGCCCCTAAGTGCTCTATTTATCTAGGGATAAATTTTCCCGAATAGCAGTAGCGTCACTGGCGTGCATCGCGAGCACGCCTCAGTGACACGACGGTGCAACATGAGAGCCCTCGGAATTTGTGTGGGTAATTGCTACCAACGTGGCACGGCGTGCATCGCGGAGCACGGCCAACGTGCCAGAATTTGCAATCATGGGGCCTCTGCGAAATGCACATTTGAATAATTCACTTCCAACGTGGCACGGCTTTGATCGCGGACCTTCACTTGGAATTTGTTGGAATTTCCATTCCGGGCGAACGCCTCCGCGATGGCGGCGTGCCACGGCTCCCTCGCGAGGCCCGCACATCATCCTCGCTTCCCGTCAGCTTCCTTGCTCAATCAGTTCCTTCTTGATTTCTCCTAACACATGTCATTTTCATCAACAAACGCATGTTTTTCCTACAAAACAATGCTAATCATGTTGGTTAGTATAAATTCACACTTCCATACAATTTACATGAGAATGTACACAATTTATTAGACAAACAAGACTAAAGTTATACATTTGAGTATCGAGTTTGGCATATAAATATGCCCCTTATCACCCCCACTTAAATCATTGTTCGTCCTCGAACAATATTCATACAACTCATGCAATTGATATCCCTTCATGGCTATTTAGGCTCGGCAGGTCAAACTACGGTCATGCGATTATGTTCGAAGCAAATCATCAAGAGAAGCATGCATAGCATCATTATTACACGACACTAAATAAATCAAGACTTTTTAGCACAAGAATCGACTCTCGATATCGGCAAACTCATGCATATTAGGCGACCAAGATATCAGGCAAGTGTATTCTATCATCAAACATGTGCCCTCACAACACTAGGAGAGATTCCTGTTTTAATCACATGAACTTTAAGGAAATCCATGTCGGTATGTACGCACCATTTCACTCACTCTCCCAAACGAATTCACATGCATTGCGTCATGACCCATAGGCCTGCAGTGTATTACTCCACTAATATATGGATGCGTGATGTAAGATCACGTAGGACTTAACGGGTTGTAATGTAAATACGGGCTTTATTATATCTTGGGCTAACCAATAATAGTAACCAGCTTCCTTAAGCGCTTTTTCACACATCCCATCAACTTTCAGAATTATTTTCTTCCTTCCTCCTCCTCTTGAAGTTTATTTTTATAACTATCACCTGCTTTAACACACCGGACTAGCGAAGGGAAAATTGAGTTAAACAACTTTCTTTCCCCATTGGCTACTTCACCCTTGACTCTTACTTTTCCTTTCTTTCTTTTCATCACTTTTCTTTTCTTTTATCACTTCCTCTTTGACACCATGGGAAAATTATATTTTTCTTGAGCGCTTACGAGTTTCGACTTTGGCCTAAGGGCCAGAGTGAAAAGAAGGGTCTCACTTGGTTCGCACCCTTTTTGACAAAAGGAAAATCGAGGAAAAAGAAAATTTATCAAGGTTAAAGGCTCCAGCGAGTACAGTAGGGTTTAATCTTCAAGGTGGATATGAAAAGAAAAACAAGAAACATTTTGAGTGACAAAGAAATGCCTATCATTTCCTACACTACACTTCCTTCATTCCGTTTCGTACACACAACGGGCAATTAAGACAATCAACAATAGCATGGAATAACCAATTCCTCACTATACACTCAATGCACATGCTCAACTCAAGATGACTTCATAGAAGCATCTTTAATCAGCTAATCACAAGAATTTCAAAATTAAGCCTCAAGTCACCTTGAATCGGAATTCTACGGCACAAGTGTCTTACATATATGCGAGAAATTTGCATGATTTCTACGAATCATCTTTGCTATATAAATATTATGTACAACACGCAACAAGGATGTCGGGCCATCGAATAACATGCATGGGATACAACCAGCCATCCAACTAAAAATCAAAATTAACTAACGAAAAAAAATTAGAAATAAAAATAAAAACGAACTATACTACTCCTATCGACTACCCTCCCTTAAGACGGTCGTCATCCATCCATCATAGAGAAGGGTCACTATTTACGACTTCGGTTGATAGGACTCTTCTCGGCAAAAGAACCAAAAACAAGTCAGAGAAACCCAAAAACGAAAAATAGTTACGAAAAAGAAAAAAAAAATTTAAAAATGGTCGATGATTCGACAAGACTATTTACTATCTTGGCTAACACATTCCACGGCACACAACGGCAATTTCACAACAATATTTACAATCAACGAACATACAAATAAACGAGTCAAATTAAAACCAACACGACAAACGAGAAACATACAATGATATACGAAAAGGCAAATTCGGCACCTAACTACTATTCCCACCCCACACACTTAGAATCGAACCTTTGTCCCGGTGTTCATACGGTCTAAACAAAAAGGTGGTTGTGAAACTCCTGATCGAGTCAAAGTATTCACTTCCTCATCGGGTCTTTAGCCTGGTCCCCATATCGGAAGTCTCCACCATCATCCTCCTCTCAGGCCCGACGTCGGAATCTCGCGACGATGTCTCTCGTCCCAGTGGGGACGTCATCGTCTGTAGGTTCCACAAAGAGTTTGGGCCCACCGACATAGTGCCACAGGCGTTCTCGCCTAATGGGTAATCTAAGTCGGCGCCACGGCACTAGATCCTCCCGTCCTTGGGTCTCAGCCTATGCGAGAAGGCTGGGCATACGCATCCGAACATGCGGGACATATGCGGCTCGTCAGGCATGTCGCTCGGCAGAAGAACGGGCCATGAGTGGTGTCGGGTGCCTTTGTTTTTAATGACATCAATAGCACAAGCTCCATACGCGGGATGTAATCTAGGGCCTCCTCCTCGACCTCAGGGACTCGGGAACGTCGTCGGCGGCCGCCTGAATCCGTGCCTGTGCCACGATGCGGTCGGGCCCTCTTCATGGCGGATGATCACCGCCCCAACATTTGATCTCTCCCGACCACTTTCATAGGCGTATACCAAGCTACGATCCTGGGTCACATCATCATGTGCCAGGATCAAAACGAGGAGCAAACGATCTTAAGCCATGTTACGGCTTCCTGTTCATCTGTGCATAGGGCGGCGTCGATGGTAGCCCCTCTCCTTATGCACAACCAGCGCGCCGTAGACCGGGCTCCACATAATGTGCGTCGATATCCATGGTGGAGTGATGTTCGGTATCGGAGTACATGGGCGTACGCATTTTGCGCCCCTATGATGGCAATTGAGGTGGTGAGGCTCAATGTGACGGTGGCCTTATTTTTGATGGTGTGACTTCTCAATGTCGGGTTCCAATTGGCGTAGAATCCCCGGACTAAGTGCAGTTGCACTCTTTAGACTCGTTGAAAATGAAACGTGACCCGGCGGCATCAATCACATTGCACCATCAGGAACTCTTGTGCGGGTTCCTAGGTCTGTGTTCCTCGGAAGTATTTGTTCTCTTTGTGCTTGGTGTACCACTTCTTCCCCTCGTCTGTCACCCATCTTGTTCCATATTGGCGGCGGCATGGGCTAGGTCTTCTTGGGGCGCTACTCAGCCTTAATCTTTTTTTCTCAGGCGCACAGTGTTGATGCGCCCTTTCCTTTGTCACACTTTTGCTAGACATGGTTTACGTCAAGAAAACAGGAGCCGGTACCCATGTTAGTCGATTTCAATTGAGCTTTTGACTAAGGTTGGGTTTGGCTCGGCCACTGCAGCAGACAGCTCACGTTATGCAAAACGCAGAAACATATTTATTCCATATTTACAAAAGATAGAAAAAATTTAGAGCAGCTAAACAAAGAGAAACAACAAACAAAAATCGCTTCATGCCTTCTTAGAGTCGACAGCATAACCTCGTGTACTACTCGGACTTCGTACCGGCTCATTCCCACGTCTCTTATCGATACTCATTTCATTATATGGCATTCGGCTAAAGAAAAACAAGAAACATAAATGCTCCACCCCAACTTCGACTAAGCAATTCCCGATTTTCATGTAATTTGATGAGTTCTTGGAATTTCACCCAATTTGCACCTCAGAAATTGCATCGTTTTCTTAGTATACACAATAAAATGCACAATACAATTCACCCAACATGCCTGACCCACGTGTTTTTCAACACTTCTCTTTTCTCAATTCGATTTTTCAACTTCACAATCCATCCCTAACCACAATTTAGCACAAATTCATTTAAGCATGCAGTGCGAGTTCATATGATCACAACGATACTGAGACAACAATAATCAACAACCCCAAATGTATTTAAGCTCGATTTATTGATATGGGCATGGATTCTTCTAAACATGCTAAGCAAAATTTTAGCTAAGAAGTGAAGTTGAGTTCAGAACATACCTTTTGATTCGATTAGACGAAGAAAAGTTGATAAATTTTACTCCTTAGCGGTGACACGTTGAGGGGAGGGGATTTTTGGGGGGATTGTCGCGGAGGCTGAGGAAACATAGGAGAAATGAGGGGTTTGGGGTTTAAAAAGTGGGAAAATCGGGTCGCCGGTGACCGTGTGACCGGCAGCGAGATTAACACGTCAGCACCCCGGAGGGTAACGCGGAGCATGCCCCCTCGTGACACGGAGCCATCGCGCGCAGTGACTCTGCAGATTTTTAAAATCAGTTTGCCTTCAATGTGTCACGAGGAGGGTAACGCGGAGGCCCTCTCACGTGACACGGAGCCATGTGACTCCTTTGTTTTGCCACTTAAAAATATTTACTTACCTCGTTTTCCTTTTGCATTCCTTTTTTTCCTGTTCAGTTTTGTAGACATCTTACCACGAAATCGATTAGAATTCCAAAGGTGGAGAAATAACAATATTTTTATTTTTTTTAGTTTTTTTATATTTTTTATATTGTTTGTTTTTTGTTTTTGGGGTTTTTTTTTTTTTATGTACATTTTACAATTACATTTCACGGGTTGCCTCCGCGCGGCGCTTTGGTTTCTGCGTCTCGGCTCGACGTCATTGAGCTCATTACGCCTAGGGTGACGGACGTTTGATCAACACGTCCCCACCCCAACAAGCTTACCTCTGTCGGGGGCTCTCCCTTCGGTTCTCGTTGTTCAAAGCCTTGAACACCCTTTCGGTTGTTCACTCACATTGATCAACGAGAGTTCTTAATAAATCTATATTTAGGAATTTGGGGGCCTTGTACACATCGAACACTTCCACCTTGTCGTGTGCATCGTTAGGCGCCTGCTGACTACATCTATAAGCGCTTTCCCGGTTGCCAAGAAAGGTAGTCCCAAAATAAATGGAACTTAGGAGTCGGCTCAAGTCTGACACAATAAAATCCTTGGGAAAGATTAGGGAGCGGAGCTTGCACTAGCACGTCCTCCCTTGCCATGCGGCCTCGCCAAGAGAGCGATTACGCAGGCACATAGGAAACCCTTTGTTGTAGGTCTGAAAGCTTACAGACCTAACTAACTGAATCTGCAGAAGTTGGCATCAAGTTAATGCTAACTCCCCCATCCCATAAACCGCGAGCTCGGATACTTTGCTGGGTGTCAACTGAATTGTGGGCTCCCGGGATCTTTGAGCTTCGTGGCAACCGGTTTTGTATCGGGGAGTGCATTCCTCGTGGGGCCACGCGTGGCATATTCGGTCGACACCTTTTGTTGGCCACGATGTCCTTAATGTATTTTGCATGTTAGGCACTCCTGAAAACATCAACAAGAGGTAAGTTAATGTGCACATTTGAGCAACTCCATGAACTTTTTGAAGCACGCCTCCTCGCGTGGCTACATGTCGTTTAGAGGCGGGGTGGAGGTCTGGCGGTTCGGCTTCCTTGGTGTTCCCCCTCTCGTCATTCTGCTCCCTATAAAACTGGCAACTCATTGTTGAGGTGGTCTTTGGGTTCCACCTCCTTCAGCGCAAGCCACTCCTGGTGGTCCCGCTGCGGTGACACCTTGGGATTGGGATCGTGTCAGCAGAGTCTTCCTGCAGGCACGGTGTTGCGGGCTCCGGCAAATTGCCCAAATTGATACTCCGGTGCCTTGTTGCTTGGTGAATATTTTAACATCGAAGTTTTGCCAATTTGACATGGTCGGCACACAATTGAGCTTGGCTGGCTATGGTACACTTGAACATCTCCTCAACGTGGGTGATGGTGGTGGAAGGAGGGGCATTATTTATTTACGTATTGAGCTTGATAGTTATTTGTGGCCCTCCTTGATTAAACTGCATCCCGACTTCCGTACTTTACGCCCTTGATGGTTGTTGCTACCCCAAGAGAAATTGGTAGTTACTCCGGTTGGGATTGTAGCTATTCCCATGCGGTGGTGATTGCTCCTTTGTGCATTCGGAGCAAAGTTCACGAGTCTGGATTTGCTCCGCAGCATTGGTGAGTGTTCATTGCTCATACACTTCACACCGTCTGTTTGCACCGCATTAAGCGGGGCTTGAGGTGGCTCAAGTTCATATTGCAGAAAGTGGGTGTTCAGCGATTACGCAGGCGGCTATACGTGCGACGATAGGCACGTAAACCCATCCACTTCAAGATAATTTGCTCTTGCTCTCCCTTTGAAGAGTCAGCATTCCACTCGGTTCCTGCGAAATACGATTAAGCAAAATTAATACAGTTCTTCATAAGTCTTTTCTAAAAACTGCCCCAATTTGCGAATCTATATAAATTTTAGTGTGGGGTTCCAAACCCTCTGTAAAAGTGTGCACCAACACATCATTTGGCCGATGGTGATGAGGGGCCAGGTCCCTCAACAATGATTTGAACCTCTCCCGAGGCTTGATCTCTGATTCTCTCCTTCCCTTTGTTTAAAACTTAGAATTTGAATTCCTAAGCCTTGCTATTACTGAGAGGGAAAGAATCGGATCCAAGAACTCGCGAGATCATCCCATGAGGTGATAGAGTTTGGTGGCTCGGCTTTCAGCCACCTTTTTGCATCTCCCAAAAGTGAACATGGGAAAAGTGTAAGCTAGGACATAATACGGTGACACTCCGGCGAGGATGTAAGTGTCACTTATCTCCGAGAAAATTACGAAGATGTTGCGGGTCCTCATGAGGAGACATCAAGCGCCGCGTGTGTGTGCCTGTGCGATTTAGGCTGCCCAGAACCTCATCACGGCGGCTCAGGAGTTTGCGAATGCTAAGTAGCATTGCTAGCTTGTGGGATTGCCACATCGCGGCAAGCCCCGCAGCCGCTAATTCCTCGAACTGTGCGCAGCACTGATTAGTTACCGTGGTTGCTCAGTGATAGTTTGTCGAGCAGAAACATGCCGGCTTTCTCTAGGCTTCTCTCCCGTTGACGATGAAATTGTCGTTCGGCTCTAAGGATGGATCCACCAACCCTTTTTCTCTTGCCGAGTGTTCATGAATACTGTTTTATGCAAGCCAGGCTAAGACCAAGTTGTCAACACAAAAATATTGAAATAGTAAACTAACACTTAAAATCAAGGTAAAAATGAAAATTTCACCAATTGCCTATTCCCAGACAACGGCGCCAAAAAGCACCCAGTAGGCCGCGAGTGTACCGGGTCGTACAAGTAATAAAGTGGCTCTTTTGGCTTAGGATTGGCCAGACCCACGAGATAGGAATGCGGGGTGAAATCTTTCAAACGTTAATTTACTACAACTATACAGTGAAGACAACAGAGTAACTAAAGATAATTTGTTTTTGAGAATATAATTTTTATACTACACTAAGCTAATTATACTATTGAATCCCCAAACAACGGTTAAGAGCATGCTGAGGTTACGAAGAACATGTGCATACACGAACTATTAATTTACGTGGTTTTATCTTTTCCCTCCTAGGTTGCTAGTCGGAACTATTTGCCTATGGACTAAAATTCTGGTAAATTTAACCCAACTTAAGAATCATGAACCTTCCACTACATTTTCGTGATAAGAAGGAATTCCAGCTCTAGCAATACGGCTTAGGTTCCACATGACTAATACGACTGTCGGGTATATTTCTATCAGAAGGTAATCGATTCCCAATTCTCCAAGACAAGAAAGATCATATCCCTATTAATTCACAACTTTCCAATTTCTTTCCTCTCGGGTGAAATCGGACTTTTGGATTCGTAACATTGTGAGACATTAATGTAGTAGGAACAGAATTAAATAGAACAACCGTGGAAGAAAGAAAATAGCCGGCTTGATTCAATAATTACATTGCAACACAAAGTTCATAACCTCAGCAAGAAGGAGAATTAGCCACTCATTTTGTGGATTAATCATCCTAAAACAAGTGTTAATCATACAAGCAATTGAAAAGAAGGAGAAGAAGAGATGAAAGACCTAGAATTTTAGGTCCTCAATGTTGCACGTAACCCAACGTTCTTGCTCCACCAAGTCAGAATAATTGAAAATGCCCTAAGTGTTCTATTTATACTAGGGATAAATTTTCTCGGAATAACGAGCAACGGTGTCACGGCGTGCATCGCGGGCACGCCAGAGTGACACGGTGCAAACGCGGGCCTCACGGAATTTGTCCGCGGGTAATTGCTACCAATGTGGCACGGCGTGCATCGCGGAGCACGGCCAACGTGCCACGGTGCAATCGCGGACCCTCTGCAGGAAATGCACATTTGAATAATTCACTTCCAACGTGGCACGGCTGATCGCGGACCCTCTTTGCTGGAATTTATTTGGAATTTCCATTCAGGGAAGAACGCCTCCGCGATGGCGGCGTGCCACGGCTCATCATGAGCCCTTGTCATCTCGCTTGTGTCAAGCTTCCTTGCTCAATCTCGAGTTCCTTCTTGATTTCTCCTAACATGTCATTTTCATCAACAACGCATGTGGTTTCCTACAAAACAACGCTAATCATGTTGGTTAGTATAAATTCACACTTCCGTACAATTTACATGAGAATGTACCACGATTTATTAGACAAACAAGACTAAAGTTATACATTTGAGTATCGAGTTTGGCATATAAATATGCCCCTTATCAATGGGTCGTCCGTTACCAGGCCTTATAGGCTGCCCACAGCCAAAATTTGGGGCCAAACGAGACGGTCGATCAAATCCAAAAATCCGTGGGCTAACATGCACGAAAATCGCTAAAATCGTAAATTCTCATTTTATTTTAAATTAATATAATCAGAAATAACGTCATTTATAAAGTGATAGGGCGCCACTTACCAGGCCTTATAGGCTGCCAACAACCAAAATTTGAGGCCAAGCGGAGACTCAAGTCGATCAAATCTTCAAAAATCCCAGTAGGCTATACAGAAAATCGCGAAAATCGTAAATTCTCATTTATGCGCAAAAGAGTGATGCGCAGATCAAACGAAATGATAGGGCGCTCGTCACCGGGCCTTGTAGGCTGCCCATAGCCAAAATTTGGGGTCAAACGAGACGGTCGATTAAATCAATCTCCAAAAATCCGTGGGCTAACATACACCGAAAATCGCGAAAATCGTAAATTCTCATTAATGAGAAAAATAGTTATGCCGATCAAATAAAGTGATAGGGCGCCCGTTACCAGGCCTTATAGGCTGCCCACAGCTAAAATTTGGGGCCAAACGGAATCGATCGATCAAATCTCCAAAAATTCGTGGGCTAACATACACCGAAAATCGCGAAAATCGTAAATTCTCATTTATGTGAAAAATAGTGTTGCTGATCAAACGAAATGATAGGGCGCTCGTTACCAGGACTTATAGGCTGCCCATAGCCAAAATTTGGGGCCAAACGGAGACGGTCGACTAAATCTCCAAAAATCCGTGGGCTAACATACTCCGAAAATCGCGAAAATCGTAAATTCTCATTTATGCGAAAAATAGTTATGCCGATCAAATGGAATGATAGGACGCTCGTCACCAGGCCTTGCAGGCTGCACACTGCAAAAATTTGGGGCCAAACGGAGACGGTCGATCAA
>JACEIK010017813.1:0-11636 GCA_018107945.1 Datura stramonium | reverse complement strand
ATATAGATGACTGAACTGAAATGACATACAATGACCTACTGATAAACTAACAATCTGAAGTAAACTGAGATGGTCAAGATGACCCTGTCTGGTGGTCAAAGACACGCCCTAAGTCTGAAAGTTATGACTTTGAGATACTATACTAAAATGAGCTAAGATGATAGAGCTGAAACTAAATTGATCTGCTTATTCTAAAACTGGACTGGACTGACTAGTGGGAGAGTCTATAACTGACATATAACCATGTGAGCTAGACGTGGAGTCTGATGTATACACCCCACCGGTAGGACCCAATATACCTTTCCAGGGTATAAAGGAATGGATTGTGAGAATCACTATTGGAGGTCCACGAGGCCAAGTATATATAACCTACGGTGTCAACGTGGTTCTAGAACCTAGGTGCGCTGGAACCCTGGCCTTTTCCCACTGGATAGTCCTATCATGACTACTACTGCCAAGCGAATAGCTTGATATTGGGTCCCAAGACTATAACTGACTCAAGGATACTGTCTGAGAGTTCCCTGAGAATCTTATAGGACCGGATTTGGAAACTTGGTTCTAAGACTGGTCAGAGCTGTTTATCTGGAAGCGCCATAACCGTCTAAAGAACAAATTTATAACTGAACTGGGGTTTTGAGGCTAGTTAGAGCTATAAATATAAAATGTCAAGACTACCTAATAGAACAATAAACTGGATTTTGAGTCTAATTAAGATATCTGGGAGGCACCACTAACTCTTCAAGAAAATACTAAAGTCAAATTGATCAGCTGACATTATTCTGGTTAACCTAGAGGTTTGCTAAAATTTGACTGAGGCTAGACCGATATTTCTGAGTAATACAGAGTATATAGACTTCCTGACTTAGTCTGACTAACATACACGTAACTGAGTTTCTAACACATACAATTATTATAGGAGCCCCTAACTCTGAAAGATGCACGCAATTCTCAAGAATTCAATGCTTAAACAAGATTCTAGTTTCTGACTATTCAAGAGCTAGGGCTAAATTTCTAATTAACTGGAATAGGAATCCTTTTAGTTACAAACTGGTGGAAAATAACTACAATTAACATAGGATAGGATTCCACATGAATTAATGAAAGAACGATAACAATATCTTTAAATTCGCAAACTTAGGGCAAGGATAGAAAGCGGACAGAGACAGAGTTTTGTGGGACTCAAGGGGAGAAAAATCTCCTTGTTGAATTTCCACATACCTATAGAAGAAAACCTGGTGAAAATCCCTGAGAAGAACTGAGAAGAATATCAAACCCTTGCTCCTACTTTGTGCTTTCAAAGAAGTTCTTACGTTCTGTTCTTGAGGGAGTTGAGAGTAATGAATGGAAAGGGTCATTCTAACCCTTTAATTCCATCCTATATGAACCCAAAACAATGTGTTTTCAAGTTTAAAAATCTAGGAAAATACTAAGATAACCCTGGGATCAAAACCAAAAATCTGGCCGACAAGAACCAAGGGGCGTCAAAACGGGTTGTTGGTCAAAATGATGTCCCATTGAAGCTAGCCGTGGTTTCTAGGTTTAGAAACTAAGTTCACTGGGGTGATTCACGGGAGGGTAGAATGATGCGTAAGAAAAAATGACGGGCCATTGATACCTTCTGTTGGAAACAGGTAGGAAAATTGGGCATTGAGACAATGAGTCATCACAATGACTCGTTGGTAGAACCAACAGGTCGTTGTATCCACTCGTGGTCCAAATAGTTGGGGTCTAGAACTAGATGATGGGTGGTAACAACAACTTATTCGTATTAACCACAGGTCGTTGTTCCCTCTTGTTGTCTCAGGGAAAGGTTCTATAATCCTCTGAACTCGGGATTCAACGGACGATAGGATGGCTCGTTGTTAGGTTCAATGGGTCGTCCTATGTCTCGTTGTTTCCCCTGGAAGAAACCTGCTACACTCACGACCCTCTACAGTGGTCCATTAGTTCCAGCAACAGTCCGTTGTGTGGGTCGTCTGAGACAGAAAATTTTTCTGGTTTTCGTATAGTTTCATGCAACATCTAAATTTGCTCTTGAAATGTTTCGGGGTGTTACAATATCTTCCCCTTAGGATCATTTGTCCTCGAATGAATAATTAAACTAGCAAAAGAGCTGAGATTTCAAAAATTGAGACTATGAACTGATTTTGAAGGAATAACTAATTTCGAACTGACTTAACCGTACTAACAGAGCTGATGCAACTAGGATGCAAATAGGAAATCTAAATAGAGCTGATGAGTACGGAACTGAGTAGAGTACTGAGAAGGGATTTAGTAATTGATACTGGAACTGAACTGGAGTGAACAAGTGAGGATATCTAGTCATCATGTTTGCTTCTGCTTTCCATGTGGCTCCCTCAACTTCTTGATTCCATCATAAAACTTTCACTGAAGCGATTTCTTTGTTTCTTAACTGACGAACCTGCGGTCAAGGATCTGAACTGGAACTTCTTCATAAGAGAGATTATCCTTTATCTCCACACTTTCAAAAGGCACTACTGAAGTAATATCACTAATGCACTTTTTTAGTAGTGACACATGGAAGACTAGGTGCACGACTGCTAATTCCGAAGGTAGTTCTAACTCATAGGCCACATTGCCAATTTGCCTCAGAATTCTGTAGGGTCCCACATACCTGGGACTAAGTTTTCCTTTCTTTACAAATCTCATCACCTCTTTTATGGGTGAAATTTTCAAATAAACCTAGTCATAAATTGCAAATTCCAATTCTCTTCTCCTTACATCGGCATATGATTTCTAACAGCTCTGAGCTTTTTTCAATCTCTCCCGGATGAGTTGAACTTTCTGCATTGCCTCATCAATTGAGTTTGGCCCTATTAGGGTAGCTTCACCAACCTCAAACCACCCTATAGGAGATCTTCACCTCCTACAAATATAATGCCTCAAACGGGGCCATCTGAATGCTAGAGTGGTAGCTGTTGTTGTACGTGAACTCGATGAGAGGCAAGTGGTCATCCCAACTGCCCTTGAAATAAATCATGAAAGCCCTCAACATATCTTCTAGGGTCTAAATGGTCCGCTCAGCTTTTCCATTGATCTACGGGTGAAAGGTCGTGCTGAGTTTGAGTAGAGTCCTTAGTCCCTTCTGAAAGGACTTCCAGAAGTGTGAGGTGAATTGCGTTCCCTTGTATGAAATGATAGCTAAAGGCATCCCATGGAGTCTGACTAACTCTTGGATGTAAAGTTTTGCATATTCCTCAGCTAATTCTATGGTTTTAACTGGGAGGAAGTGAGTTGATTTAGTCATCCAATCTACTACTACCCAGATTGAGTCATGCTGTCAACGAGTCTGCAGTAGAGCCATGATGAAATCCATATTAATTTATTCCCACTTCCACATGGGTATACTGATATCTTGGGTCATGCCTCATGGCCTTTGATGCTCCATCTTACTTGCTGGTAGTTCGGGCACTTGGCTATGAATTCAGCAATGTCTTTTTTCATGTCGTTCCACCCGTAAATATCCCGCAAATCATGGTACATTTTAGTAGCCCAGGGTGAATGGAGTATATCGAGTTGTGTGCTTCAGCTACTATTTGCTGTCTCAACTCACAAACATCCGGTACACACAACCTTTCCTGGTAATGAAGCACACCATCTCACCCTTTGGAGAAAGCCTCAGCCTCCTTTCTGAGAACTACTTCTTTTTTTTTAAGTAGAACTGGATCTTTATCCTGTTTGGACTTAACTTTAACTACCAAAGATGAATCCAACCCACATTGCATTACCACACCACCTTCGACTGAATCCACCAACTGCACCCCTAACTAGGCTAGCCTGTGAACATCCCTTGCTAACTCCTTTTTCTCTTCCTCAATATGAGTCACACTCCCCATAGACTGTCTGCTTAGGGCGTCCGCCACCACATTGGCTTTGCCCGGGTGATACAGTACGCTCATGTTATAGTCTTTTAGCAACTCCAACCACCTCATCACCCATCCAAACCTATCACTAAAATCATCTTATGACTCCTCTGTAGCATATATCACACAAGGATTTCCTTATATCTTGAGTAGGACTAACAACTGTATCTCATGAACTCCTACATTTTGAGAATCTAAGGAATAAATAGAAAGTCATTTTGAATGTATCTGTTACAAAAATCATTCCCGATATATAGGAATATACACATGTCTTAGAGTAGGGAATCTCAAGCATGAATCACTCAAGGAGCCTAGTATGAGTAAACACATGATGTAGAATGATCTGATGAACCGTTAAGGAGAGTCTGAGGGACTGGGTTCTTGGAGTTGGGAATAATGGGAGACATGAGTCTGTACATACCTTGTTTTCATGACATGAAGTTGGAACTTTCGATACCATGGAGTAAGACTGGGATCGCTGTCTGAACCAGTTATAGATAATTCTAGGAGTATGAACATAATCATAAATAGAATGTAGTGTAAAATGAAATACAAGAGAAAGCAGCTGAATTGGAAATATTGACATCCCACAGTTGCTATTTCTGGAGCCTTTCTACTACAACACCTAGGGATTGATCTGGCTTTCCTAACATATCATCTCCCCCATAGCTAAAAGTTACCATTCTCAAGCTCTTATATCCTTTCTTAAGTATTGGTTAACATCATAACTCTTGAGTTCTCACTCATCCCGAAGTTTATCACTATAGGCTTCATACCTATAACGTTTCATATCAACTACGGGATAACTCTCATACTAGCATTATAAAAGTTTTTCATACATCATATTGTGGCTCCTAAGCCTAATAATATGCAAGGGTCGACATGAGAAATTCATTACATATCTGCTACTATATAAGAAGTTGTCATCCATCTGAATTGGATGTTGTGCCCTGCCAAGATGGGCATGCTACTGGAGTTGCTGGGGTGGTGAATTATTTTTTCCCATGTTCAGCTATAGGGCAATTCTTTATTCTATGGCCCTGACTTACCACATCCAAAACATCCTTCCTTACCAAACAAACATTTTTTGGGGTTGCTCCTTCCATATTTCTCGCAAATTGGGTGACTTGACCGTGTCGTGGAAGAGTTAGTCGAAGCTATACCTTCACCCCATTTGGCTTCTGGGCACTCTCAAAGTTTATGGCCTGACTTGTCACACCAAAAGCAACCGCTTGAGCTAGCTCTACATTCTCCCAAATGTTTCTTCCCACAGTTCTTGCAAGTTGGGTATGTAATCTCCTTTACTCTGGGTTTCTTAGGATCTTTATCTATCGATGATGCTGGGCTAATGACCTCCTGTGAAACTAGAAACAGGGTCCACCACTCATCCTTTATTGGGAAAACCCTGAGTCTCCTGTTTACTCCTCTTTCTTTTTCCCCTGAACTTTTCATCCTCTATCATACCATGAAACTTAGGTGTGACGTTTTGAGCTTTGGTAGCTATTATCTCTTCAATAGGATTTGCAGGTGTGACTACCTGCTGGTTAACTTGAGTGGTCGCGACCCATATTAACACTTTAAGGGCAGCCCTAAGCTCCGCATCCATCACTTTCCCACTAAGGAGGCCTACATGGGTTGGTGGGACTGGTGGATCACCATTGTTTTTCCCTCTTCTAATACCTCTTCTAGAAGGCATTTTCTGCGAGCGCATAAAGAATGAGATAAAAGAAGAATCTTAGAGTTTACACTCTATCGCACGATAAGACTAGAGAAAGATAGGAATTTTCCTAAAACACCTTGTAGCCTCCTCGTCATAAATGTGGCGTGCTTCACACTCATGAAAAGGACTCTACTTGATGCGACTTCCAGACATCCTAGGACTCTCTAAACCTAGTGCTCTGATACTAAGTTTGTCATGCCCTGAGTCTATACCCCGGACAGAACACGGTACTTGGAGTCACAAGTAACCCCAAGACAACCCTTGGTCTATCATACACTGATATTCTGAGTAAAACATGCATAGCGGAAGCTTAAAATAATGATGTAAAACATTTATTAAAGTAAAACAGAATCTTAAAGTTTAAAACATTTAAGTCTAAAATCAAGTTTGTGTCTAAAAACCATCTAACTGAGGAGTTGCTGGGACAAGCCCCCATCTAACTCTAAATCTAATTTAAAATGATAAAGAAAGCTGAAATGAATGAAATAACTCCCTCAGAATATGAGGCCTCACATTGCTGCTGCTGATAGAGAGATCCGAAAGAAATCGAGTAACAACGCTTGGTCTGAGAACCTGGGGCTATATCATGAAACAATACAACATAAAAGTATGCATCAGTACTTCGAATGTACTAAGTAAGTGAGAGAAACATAATGATAAATATATAGATGATTGGACTGAAATGACATGCAATGACGAACTAATAAACTAAACTGAACAATCTAAAGTAAATTGAGATGGTCAAGATGACCCTATCCAGTGGTCAAAGACATGTCCTAAGTCTGAAAGTTCTGAGTCTGAGATACTATACAAAACTGAGCTAAGTTGATAGAGCTAAAACTAAACTAAACTACTTATTTTGAAATTGGACTAAACTTACTAGTGAGAGTCTATAACCAACATATAATCATGTGAGCTAGATGTGGAGTCTGATGTATATACCCCATCGGTAGGACCCAATATACCTTGTCAGGGTATAAAGGCATGGACTGTGAGAATCACTGTCTGGGGGCCATAAGGCCAAGTAAATATAACCTATGGTGGCAACATAGTTTTGGAACCTGGGTGCGCTGGAACCCCGGACCTTTCGGTGCTAAGTCGTACTCTCACTAGATAATCCTATCATGACTACTACTGCCAAGTGGATAGCTCCATAAAGGGGCCCAAGACTATAACTGACTCAGTGATACTGTCTGAGAGTTCCTTGAGTATCTTATAGGACTGGACTTGGAAACTGGGTTCTAAGACTGATCCGAGCTGCTTATCTGGAAGCTTCATAATCGTCTAAAGAACAAACTGATAACTAAACTGGGGTACTGAGGATAGTTAGTGCTATAAATCTAAAATGTGATGACTGTCTAATAGGCCAATAAACTGGATTTTGAGTCTGATTTTGATATCTGGGAGGAACCACTGACTCCTCAAGAAAAGATTGAAGTTAAATTGATCAGCTAATATTATTCTGGTTAACCCGGAGGTTTGCTAAAATCTGACTGAGGCTAGACCGATAATTCTGAGTAATAAAGAGTATATAGTCTTTTTGATAGAATCTTACTAACATACATGTAACTGAGTTTCTAACACAAAAAATTATTATAGGAGCCCCTAACTCTGAAAGATGCAAGCAATTCTCAAGAATTCAATGCTTATACAGAATTATAGTTTCTGACTTTTCAAGAGCTACGACTAATTTTCTAATTCACTAGAACATGAATCCTTTTAGTTAAAAACATGTGAAAAATAGCTACAATTAACATAGGATAGGATTCCACACGAATTAATCAATGAATGATTAAAATATCTTCAAATTCGAAAACTCAGGGCTAGGACTGAAAACAGACAGAGAGAGAGTTTTGGGGGAAGCAAGGGGAGAACAATCTTCTTGGTGAATTCCCACAAACCTGTAGAAGAAACCCTGGTGAAAATCCCTGAGAAGAACTGAGAAGAATATCAAACCCTTGCTCCTACTCTGTGCTTTCAAAGAAGTTCTTACATTCTGTTCTTGAGGGAGTTGAGAGGAAAGAATGGAAAAGGTCATTTTAACCATTTAATTCCCTTCTATAAGAACCCAAAACAACGCAGTTTCAAGTTTAAAATGCTGGAAAATACTAAAATAACCCTAGGAACAAAACCAGAAATCTGGCTGATAGAAACCAGCGGGCCTCAAAACGGGTGGCCCATTGAAGCTAGCCGTGGTTTCTGGGTTCATAATCTACGTTCACTGNTACAAGGCTGGGAAAATGATGTACGACGGTTCATAATCTACGTTCACTGGGGTGACTCACGGGAGAGTACAATGATCTGTCAGAACAAATTATGGTTCGTTGATACCTTCCGTTGGAGACAGGTAAGAAAACTGGGCATGGAGACAACGAGTCATCACAATGACTCATTGGTAGAACCAACGGCGTTGTATCCACTTGTGGTCCACAATGCTGGGTTTAGAACTGGACGACGGGTGGTAGCAATGACTTGTTAGTATTAGCCACTAGCCATTGTTCCCTCTCATTTTCTCAGGGAAAGGTTCGGTAATCCTCTGAACTCGGGATTCAACTGATGACAAGACGGCTCGTTGTTAGGTTAATTGGGTCATCCTATATCTCGTTGTTTCCCCTGGAAGAAACTTTTTGCAACTCACGACCCTCTACAACGGTCCAATGGTTCCACCAACGATCCGTTGTATGGGTCTTCTCAGACAGAAAAATTTCCTGGTTTTCCTATGGTTTCTTGCAACATTTGAATTTTGTCTTGGAAAGTTTTGGGCTTTTACAGAGGTAAAATAACCTTACATGGGCAACTTGATGGTTTCGACAGGTTCGGAGTGGGCATCAGGACTAGAAGGTGTATTTAGGTTTTTACCGGAGGTTTGTTGGAGGCTTTTCATCAAATGCAGCACCATTGACTAGGTTGACTCAGAAAAAGATATAGTTCCAATGGTTGGAGGTTTGTGAGAAAAGCTTCAAGGAATTGAAGACCCGACTCACTTCAGCACCAGCGTTGACCCTACCCGAGGGTATGGATGGCTTTGTTGTGTATTGTGATGCTTCACAAGTCGGACTGGTATGTATGTTGATGCAGCATGGGAAAGTAATATCATATGCCTCCCGAAAGTTGAAGGTTCATGAAAAGAATTACCTAACCCATGATCTTGATTGGACACAGTGGTGTTTTCATTGAAGATATGGCAGCATTACTTATATGGGGTCCACCTAGATGTATTTACGTATCACAAGAGTCTACAATATGCGTTCACGCAAAACGATCTTAATCCACGACAAAGAAAGTGGTTAGAACTATTCAAAGACTATGATACGAGTGTTTTTTACCACTCAGGAAAGGCCAACGTGGTAGAGGATGCACTTAGTAGGCTCTCTATAGAGGGTGTGTCCCACGTGGAGGAAGGAAAGGCAAAAGTTATTCATCGACTTGCAAGGTTGGGAGTGAGGTTAGTCGACTCAATTGACGGTGGTTTTGTTGTGCAAAATGGATCATAATCATCCTTGGTGGTTGATATCAAAGCTAGGCAAGATAAGGATACGATTTTGAGTAAATTGAAGGAAGCTGTGCGAAGTGAAAAGGTGGAGGTCTTCTCTCAAGGGGGAGATGGTGTGCTTCTGTACCAGGGTCGTCTATGTGTTTAAGACGTTGATGATTTTAGGGGTCGGATATTACATGAGGCATATGGTACCAGATATTCTATCCATCTAGGATCCACGAAGATGTATCGGGACTTACAAGAAATTTATTGGTGGGATGGCATGAAGAAGGATATTGCAGAGTTCATAGCCAAATGTCCAAATTGTCAACAAGTTAAGGTTGAACATCAAGGGCTAGGAGGAGTACTTCAATATATTAGCATTCCTACTTGGAAATGGGAAGAGATTAACATGGATTTCATTACAGGACTACCCCGTACTCACTGACAATATGAATCCATTTGGGTTGTGGTAGACAGGTTGACCAAGGCGACACATTTCCTACTAGTCAAAACCACAGATTTAGTGGATGATTATGCCAAATTGTATATTCAGGAGTTGGTCCGACTTTATGGAGTGCCCTTGTCTATTATTTCAGACCGAGGTATTTAGCTTACCTCCCAGTTTTGGCATTATTTTCATGGGACTTGGGACTTAAGTTAAGCTCAACACTTAATGGATGGATAAGCCGAATGAACAATCTAGACTCTTGAGGACATGTTGAGATCATGTGTGATGGATTTCAAAGGTAGTTTGGATGGTCATCTAGCCTTGATCAAATTTGCTTATAATAACAGCTACCACTCTAGTATCCAAATGGCACCGTTCGAGGCCCTTTACGGGTGAAGGTGTAGATCGCCCATCGGATGGTTTGAGGTTGGTAAAGAAAATATGATAGGGCCTGATTAGGTACACGAAGCTATGGTAAAGGTTCAGTTGATAACGGACAGGCTAAAAACCACTCAGGGTCATTAGAAATCATATGCTGATGTGAGGAGAAGAGATTTGGACTTTGAGGTAGACGATTGGGTATTTCTAAAGGTATCTCCCATGAAGGGAGTTATGAAATTTAGGAAGAAAGGAAAACTCAATCCCCGATATGTTGGTCCCTATTGGATCATGAGGAGAGTTGGTAAGGTAGCGTATTAGTTTGAATTGCCCACAAAGTTGTCTTCTGTACATCCCGTGTAGTCCTAGTGGACAGCATCGGTGTTAAAGACAGCCTCATCTATGAAGAAGTCCAGATGGAAATATTAGATCATCATGTACGAAAGCTAAGGAAGAAGGAAGAACCTTCAGTTAAATTTTTATGGAGAAATCAGCATGTTGAAGGAGCTACGTAGGAAGCCGAAGCAGATATGATGGCTAAATACCCACATTTATATTCTACAGGCTCAGTTCCGACTTGAGGTATCAGTTATGATCTATGACTCTAATTTTTTCATATTCAGTTCATGTGTTCAAGTTTCTTTTATGTGCATGAATATTTATGTGAAGCATGAGATCATTTTAGCTATGTGTATTGAATCGGATGTAGTCATTTCGTAAAAATTTTTGGTTTAAATGATCAGTATTTGATTATGGTAATTGCATGTTTCTGTTTTCTTCTTAATTCCAACATTCAAGGAAAAATGTTCCCAAAGGGGAGATATTTTAATACCCCAAAAATTCCTAGTACTAGATCAGAAGATTGAAATGAACTCTGTAGATAAACCTGAAATGTTGCACAAGAACAACTCATGGTATGAATTATCGTGATGTCTAACGTATCTTGGTCGTAGTCATGATGGAGTTCGAGATCCTGGGGTCAGACCATGAGTCACCCTACGAATTGTGAGGTGTAGGTACAACTCGTGGCTAGGAGTCGCGGTGAATTTTTCCCTGTGGCGCCAAATGAGATGTCACGGGTCATGGTGCGACTCTTAGGTTATTGCAATGAGTCATGATGAGGAGTCGTGGTTAAGCCGTAGCTAGTGAGGGTGGATGATGCCACGATTGACAGTACGAATCGTAATAGGACATCATGAGTCATGATATGCTAGTCGTTGCCAGATTCAAAAGCAAGTTAGGATTTGAGTAGTGGTGATCACGAGTCGTTACTTCATGGTACGACTCGTGGTATGAGTCGTGGTCGCTGACAGTTCAGTTTTTCGAGGTTTTCCATTAATGGCATTCTCGTAATTCTTAAGATCCTAAAGCCTAAACTACGATGTTTTGGGTTATGAATAAGGAAATTTAAAGGGGTTTAGCTCAGTATAGACTCCATTTAGTCATGCATGCAAGGTAGGGGATTGAAAGGGGGTGATTCAAGCTTAGCATTCATCAATTTCATTGCAATTCCTTCTTGGGAAATCAAGGGAAGTTAAGATCCAGTTATTCTAAGGTATGTAAGGCTATCAATAGGTGTTCTCTTTCACACCCATTCCCAATCCCTACTACTTTATGGAATTCTACAAAAAATATATTTGGGGTTTTAGTTCAATTTTTAAATCTAGTGATTTATATTTGGGTTCTTTAAAATCGTGATTTACTTTAAATTTTATAAACTTTTGTCAT
>JACEIK010017812.1:0-11637 GCA_018107945.1 Datura stramonium | reverse complement strand
AGGTGGCTATAGGCCCAGATGGCCGGAGGCTGTGTTTACAGCCGTTATATAGCCCTTTGTTTCCAGAAACCCGAGATAGAGCTAGCCAGGCACCAGATGTGCCTTGGCCCACCAGTTTGTAGTCCAGGTCCTTCTAGGGCACTAGGTGCCAATCATACCCCCCAAGGCGGGGCGTGACAGAGGAAGTATTCCCTTGTTGAATTCCCACATACCTGAAGATGGGAAAACCAAAGATAATTCCTTGAAAAATCTATAATGAATCAATACCCTAACTTCTGCTCTGAACCTGCCTAAGAGAACTTTACACTTAACTACTGAGAGATGAGGAAAAAAAGAGAGAAACCATCGGTTTTCCCCTCTAAAACCCATGACATAACCCAAAACAATGTAGTTTAGGGACTAGGTAGGTGGGAAATTACAAAAGTAACCCTAGGATTTAAATCTAAAATCTGGATTACAGGGTCCTAATGGGTCACTCAATGAGTCATTGGTTGAGACCACGACTCGTTGGGACCTCCCATTAGTTCCACTGCTTAGGGCTAGAAGTTACTGAAGTTGGCAATGGGGGTCACCATGAATCGTTGGATGAACCAACGGGTCTTTGGTTCCTCCCATGGACACTGGGTGAGGAAAACTTAAAGGCCAAGCAACATGTGACACAATGACTCGTTGGTCAGGACCACGAGTCGTTGTCAGCTACCCACCTGTCTCCTGGAAACTTGTAAAAAAAATTTGGTACTTGAAACCACGGTGGACACAATGATTCATTGTGAGATACAACGGTTCATTTTTACCACCCGTGGTCATTGAAGGAGTTAATTGGGAATCCAGACTAACGACTACCACTAGGAGTAATTGCTTCTGACGACGACTCGTTGGTTGAGTCGCGCGGTCCTAAAAAGTGACAGGACGACTCATTGATTCACACAATGGGTCATTCCATGTCTCGTTGATTCTCAAAGGACCAAACACTGCTGACGACGATTGACGCAACGAGTCGTTGGAGTTGACCACAACTCGTTGTCTCAGTTTTTCTAAGACAAATTTTTTTTGGTTTTTTTGGTTGAAGCCTGAGTTTGATCTAGGAATGTTTTGGGGTGTTACATACACCACAACTCGTGGTGAACTAGTCATGATGTACACTTCCCTAAATTTAATACTTCAAATCCTGCTCCTGACCACAGTTAACTCCACGAGTTGTGGAGTAACTTCATGACTTGTGGTTGCCTCTCGTACCATCTCTGGAAAAGTGAAATTGGAATCCTTGACCCTCTTGACCATGGCTAGCGTAACGAGTCATAGTCCATACCATGACTCGTCACTCCCTTCGTGGTGCCCCCTAGACCACCAATCGTTGGAAACTCCCCTTTCTCTTCACGAGTAACTTGAAAACTCGTGAAGTCTCCTCACGGTTCACTGGATGACTCGTCCTATGACTTGGTGCAGAATTTTCTATTTTCTCCGTTTGAACCCTCGCGTCTGATCTTAGGGCTTTCGGGGTAATACAATTACCCCCTGGATAGACCAATGATCTTCTAAACCATTTGTGTAGTTTTTCCTTCTATGTAGATTGTTTTGCAAATGTCCAATGTTTCCTTTTAAGTTGTTGACATGTTTGGATGGTTTCTGAACTTGAAGCATTTCTATCCACTACAACCTCTGCATTCTTTTACCCATATGTTTCTTCATAAGTGTCTTCTTTCTACAGTTCCGCTCTGAGTGCCCATATAATTTTTTTGCAATAAATCACTTTTTGCTCAATTAGATGACTTGATTCATCTTTAAATGTTATCCTCTTTAGAAGTTAAGCATTCAATTCTACCTCAATCAACAATCTAGAAAAATTAGGCAAACTGTTTTCTTAGTTTTATGTTCTATCATTCATGGATTTCCCACCATGCCTCCTATCTTGATCAATCCTTTAATACTCTATTATTTGATTTCGAGTCTATGAAACTTAGCCCATATTGGCATAGTGCACAGTTCCTTCCTTGTAAACTCCATATCTAAAGTCCATGCTTTTGCTCTAAAGGGTTTATTATCAAAGTGATAAACGCCTTCTTGGATCACCTCATCCTTTCCTACTGCATCATCAAATCTAACTAGAAAAAACCCATTCTTCAAGATAGAATTTTTATTTATACCATATTTTCCCCAAAACCTTTGGATATAGCCCTTTATCATAGAACATGGACGACAAGCCCCTAGAACATGACATACCACAAATTTTTTCTAGAAATCTATTCCATAATTAATATCATCTAGATCAGTTTCACTAATTGAGGACTTACCATGATCCTCCATTGTTAACTTTCGTAATATAAAAATGATCCCAAACAGAGCCTCCTTTTATTCTTTCCTACTCTCCTCCTCGACCACATCAGCCGATCTCTTCTTCCGCTACTGGTAGGATTAATATTTCCTCTACTATTCATCTAAATTATTGCATCGTACTGTTCCTGGGCTTGAAGTTTCTGGACATTACTTTGATCAATTTTATGAGTTACTGTTTCATGGTTTCCAAATCTGATCTTCCATTCAGTTACTAGATCTTGTTGAATCTCAATTTAGTTAGGGTTACAAGTTACTAATTCATTAATCCAATCTTTACTCTTGTGCTATCCTTTGAGCATTCAACCGCTGACTCTGACCTCTATCTATTCAATTTTTAACTGCTGATTATGACCTCAATCTATTTAATTTTTCACCTTATCATTCAATCCATATATGCTTTGACTTTCAATAAATTTCTCAACTATAGGGTTTGTAATCACCTTATGGCCTTTTTGGACATGCGACGTGGTTCCCTGAGCTTCCTCACTATGAAAAAATCAGTCCTTTAGCAAGGGGAATGTTGGTCCTTAAAAGCCCAAATTTGGTAGCTAAAAGTCAATAATGACCGAAAAAGATTCGATCATCTCCCATCGTTAAAATCCTCGACATTAAAAGTTATCATCCAGTCATTAAAAGAACATTTAAGACAACATAAATTCTAGTCATTATATGTCCTTTTTAGTGATCGGATTTTCCTTCACTAATTTATCCTCTGGTTGTTAAGAATCTATAACAACATCAACTATTTGATTCAAAAAATTACTTGTAATGAGCAAAGTTTCTTTCGATAATTGTATGTTAGTTTCAAAACCAATACTTTTAACTGTTGAATTTTGGGTTGCTAATTGCCATATCAGAGACCACATTTTCATTTGCTATTATATAATAAATTATACTATATAACAACAATAATAATTTCATATACAAGAATACATCCAAAAATATACGAACGAATTGAATTCATAAATGTTCATCATTGTCACGACCCGGATGTACACCCGAATTGTAGACACAGGACAAGGGACCCAGAGAGACCCCAAATCGACCCATGACACATGCATATAGCTAATCTCATTTAATAAAGAGAAAAAGACTTGGCATAAAATATAGCAGAAACATAATCATAGTAAACAACCGGAAATAGAAATATACATAAACTGAGTTTTACCTCCTGTCTGAAAGCCTTTACTACATAAGATGGGTTGATGGGAAAACATCCCTAACTAACCCGAATCGTACTGAAACATAAGATAACATAAGTGTCTGTCAAATAGCCCTCTGAACATGAGGACTCACCAATAAGTTGAGGACGTAAATTAAGATGGACTAAGGATGAGGATGAGCTTGAGGTCCGAACCCTGTATCATGAAACTATACAATATAGAAAGTATGCCATCATTATGTGGAATGTACCGAGTATGCAAGGTAAGTAAACGAACGTTAAAAGTAAAATAAACTCATAAATAAACTTAGGAGAAGGACATCATGCTAGTATCATAAACTTCATAAGTAAACATAAGGCTCAACGCTTTCAAATCATTCATAAAACGTTCATAATCGTAATCATAAGTAAACATTATCAAAACATAACTTGAGAAAATAACATAAATATAAAAATGCATAAAATATGCTGAACAATGGGAGGACTCATCATAACCGACACCATCATGGTAGATCCTTTCATGACGCCCCAACTATCTCGCTCAAGTGGGCAGAGCCAACCCTGGATTGCCAAGCGAGGGTCGTGCATTAGGCGTGATACCACATTTGAGGGGATCATTATCAATACATCATATCATTAGAAATCCACGGTGGCACGTGGTTATGAGACACCGATGTAGTCTTTTGAACGCCATGCTGCTCGGTGCTAGACACGACTTCCAAAAACATGCATATAGGCTCATACGTAAATCAATAACGTCATGCATTAAGATTCATTGGCTAAAATATAACAATTATCATCATCGATCCCCTTTAAAACATGCTTAGCCAAGAACCAAAGGCCCTTTTCATCGGCTAACTTCGTAAATCAATAATTCATGTGATTCATATCATAAATCATAAATCATTCTTAAACATGTGGGCATTTCCCAATACTTCAACATACTCAATTCTTTCAAAATATGCTCATAAACATGGGTAACTTGATTTCATGCTTTTCTATCATAAATAAATCTCGAAATATTGAATATTCACCATAAATCACAACTTTCATGAACCTCTATCAATGGGCATTTTAAATTTAAAAAACTTGAAACATGATTTTAAAGAAATTACTATAAAACCTGCCTATCATTCATAATTCAATAATTAAAACTCAAATAAATCAAACCTATAAAGAGAAATCACATTTTCATGCATTCGGGTAAAACCACATAGAATTAGAATAGGAGAATTCATGATTTAAATCGAAATTTGGGCATGGGTGTGAAAGAATTTCACCAATTCTAAAACCCTACATACCTGGAAGTGGATTGATTTCGAAGTTCCTTAAATACCCACAAAGAAATTTATCGAAACTTGGAGAATTTGAGGAAGAACACTTGAATCACCTTCTACTCCCCTCTCTAACTCTTGCATGCATAAATTAGGCTTAACATGAACTAATTCCCTTTAAAAGACCCTATTTCGACCTTAAAACAACATAGTTTAGGACATAGGAGTTTAGGAAATTATGAGATGACCCTTACTAATTCGCAGAAAATAACTGCCAGGTGACCCTAGCTTAGGGCTGGACATGATAAATGTGAATGATTTTATAAGTGACTATACCTTCTTTGGCACTACATATATTAGCCTCACCTATCACCTATTTCACCCTTTTTGCTTTTCATTCCTTTTCTTCCCTTTTATCCTCTTTTATGTATATTTGTATGGGTTTGGTGTACTTTCAACTTTTTCCAACATTTTCTTCTTTTGAATTTTCTTTTTCAAGATTTGAAATTTTTTCATCTCTTTTTTTTAATTTTTCACACCACAACTCATTTTTAACCTTTTCTCTTCTCTTTCCCTTTTTCTCGTTCCCACCATTTATGCACCCCTAATCTAGCTACCCTTAACTTAATCATTTTACCTATATTGAGGTTCACAATATCCAAGGAAGGAACAGGAAAAAAACAAGTTCATTATAAAAAAACTTGGTACGGTTAACCGGTTAATAAAAAAAATGGTCTATTAAACACTCAAAATTGGGATCACTGGAATCATATGTTTTGGTAGGGTTATTTAGGCTAAAAGTGATATTAACAAAGAACGACCTATGATAATATCCTAAGTAACCATCCTTAGCGTATGCAACGACTAACCATACAAGTTCTAGATCTTCAATACAATATTGAACTAAGTATTACACCTCACTCACTTATTGCACATGGATTATATTCACTTTACCTGTCTGGTTTACACATGGCTTAACAAGACTCATCATGCTAATAAACTAAATGACATTAAAAGATCCACAGGAATCATGCATGCAATAAAAAATATATAGCTAATGCATCAAAAAAATTTTAAACCGGGTCAATATTTTTCAAAAATCAAAACTAGTGTATTTTCATTGGCTGAGTACTCCTAATTTATATCCTAATTAAACAAAAATAAAAAATAAGAAATAAAAATCCTAAACATATTGATTCTACTAGATAGCATGTCCGAGGGAAAAGAAACACGACAAGAAAAATCCTTGCACGAATCAAAAATTCCAAAAATCACAAGTACTCCCCCTCCCCTTTTTGAAAATTAAGATTCGTCCCCGAAGCATGAACTACAAGAGAATAGGGAAGGGAACATACCTGTGGCACTCTAGGCATTTCTGTCGTACTGTGGAGGAGGTATCTCCGCTGCAATCGTGGCGCTAGAGGTGGTCGATGCACTCAATGAAGTATCCATAAGGGGAGTGGTTACCCACTTAGTAGTCTTGGCTTCTTCTATGACCTCTCGGGGCTAAAGGTGGCTCACCCGAAAGGTTACGACCACTAGCAGGATCGGGATGAGTCATGCTGGAGCTGCCTGCTCCTATAGCTCGCTCCTGCAGCTCTAACATATGTGAGTCATGAGAATGCAGGCTCTCTGCTCTGGCCCACTTGCGTTCTTTCCTTTTCCTTCTTCCTTTTCTTTCTCAGATTCTCCTCCCCACATCCTCAGAAGGTCTTTTCTTTCCCTTATCTCCAGCAGCTACCGTCAACTTCCAATAAGCCGCCAAGTAAATCTCCTCATCGAGCTCTACATCTAGGTTTGGAAGAGTGGGGGCTGCTATGACTGTCGATTGTCGTGATGACAACTCGGCTACTTGGCTCCGAAGAACTCCCAACTCTTCACGGAGACTGCTAGTGTCTATATGGTTTGGCATCCACACATTGAACTGGCTCTCAAATCCATCCAAGTGAGCACATAGAGCCTGAATTGCTGTATCTATCTCCTCTTTGACCCATGGCTTTATGTTTTCCATCATAGATTGAATTTTTCGTTCAACCATGGTCAAGCATTTGGCTAGTTTCTTGAGGAAGTCCTGAGGCACCAAAATATGTCCTGCTGGAGTTTGAGTATGCAGGCTAGGCTGTGGTGCAACTGAAGTGCTAGGAGATAACTCTTAATGACCGGCATCTATAGCTTGTGTCTTGCTCTACTCCTGTAAGGTGGGACATTCACTTGTGCACCCCCTATTGGCTGGACAGATGGAATTGTGGTGGGAATCCTGGCTCGACTTACCAGGTTCATCTCATCCCAGATAAGGCCGATATTTGCAATCCTCTAGCCTCCGATCATATGCTCCTCTAGCCTCTGTGCATAGTCTTAATAAAAGACTAGAGAATGGGATGGTAGTGCTTACTCCCACCGCCCGGTCTCATATCTCCTCTGCGATTGTCCTCGAGATGTTGATAGGATGATGGGACATGAGGCATGCCACCAAAGCTGCTCTGTCAGCACTCTATGTGTTGTCGTTGACCGTAGGTTTTAACCGGTGGCGTACTAGTGTCCAACAAGCTTTTGCTATGAAATTGAGCAAGTTCTTTGTAACTCGCTTTCCCCAGTAACCCACTTTGCTTCTTTCTTATTCTCAGCAATCACACTTGCCAACCATTGCATCTGCCTCTGCTATTCCTGTCAGTCCAAATTCTTGATCTGCTTTATATCCCCCACCCTGTAGTCATACTAAGGCATCATCGGTGTAGGCACAAACTATGGTCCATACAAAACTCGAAAGATGGTGTGCTCTGATATGTCTACTTCTCATCCTCAGACCATCACACTCTCCAGTCAGAGTTGGTCTTTTATTTTCTGCCCCTCCTTTGCCTTTTGCTCCACGGTGGCCAAATAGTTGGCGTAGAACACCCGGATCAATTCCATATACTAAGCTGGAGTCTTGGCCATCCACTCAAAACCATAAAAGTTGAATATCTTCTTCATCTCCTCAACTTAATTAAATGAGTATGTGAGGATCCACTGTTCTTCCTGGATGCTTTGCCCTGGCTTGTTTATGGCGATGAGAGAAATGCCTTGCTCATAAATCTCCCTAGCTCTAGGCACTCTCCACCAGATTGTGCGGTTCTCTTTAGATGGGGTCTATACTTGTGCAGCGCTAGGGACCTTCTCCTATTATTCATCACTGCCACTTGCCTCACCTGATTGGGTCTCCTCAGACCCTTCTTCTGCATTTGATTTATTTCTTTACTCCCGATTACCTTCTCTAACTCTCTCCTCAGACTGGGGTGCTTTGGCAGATGTGGCAGTAAAAGCTTCAACTTGAGCTTTTGCTTTTTCCCTAGTGATTCTGGTTCCATCAGTCTCTGAAGTATCTACCTAGTCATCCTTGACTTAAAAACTAGGGGAGTCTCCTGCTCGCTCAGCCTCGGACTCAGGTGTTTCATCAAGTAATGTTGTTCGGGCAATTGCTTTGGATGCCTTGCATTTCATTGTCATTGTTCTTGTAGAGAGGAAAGTTAGAATTCAATATTTGAGAAATAAGAACTAGAAAAGAAAATTTTCAGATTCTCAACAGGGATTGACAGTATGGGTCATACCATGGAGGTACGACTCGTATGAAGGCCCAGAAACTCTGTATGCATATTATGGCTCATAGGTACGACTCGTACCACGAATGTACGACCCATATATTGAGTCATCTAATGAATCCCCAACACTACCATTTTCTCTATAGTTTTCCACGACTAGTGGTACGACTCATAGGTCGATTCCCCGAGTCGTAGAAAGGACTCTTCTGCCTCATCTGTCTTAGTCCTGTTCAGGTCATGGGTACGAACACACAATACGACTCGTGGTGATAAAACATGAACTGTACTGTGTTTCATACAACTTTCTTGACTAATTTAATTTTTGTTCAGTTTGCAGGGATTCTTTTTCAAAATTTGGGTACTCAAATTTCCCCAGGTCTAGGCATATCATTCAATCAATTAACCAATACTCATCCCTCCCCTTTTTAATCACTACCCGTAACTTAAATTTGAAAGGCTTCAATTCACAAGTTTATACCAACAAAAATATAATGTTTTCACAGTTTCACATGGTTCAATAACATCCCTAATCCTTGTATCTTTCAGATTTTTCGAGCAAAAACCACGACTCACTGGGATGTTGACAATTATGACCTCAACCAACTAAGTTTTTCGATATCCAATGCAATACTTAGTTGTTGCTTTTTCCCTCAACTGGTAATCACGAATGTGGGTTGAAACATACTAAATTTGAGAAAGAAATTGCTCGTAGATTCTTTTCTTTTGATTCACGGGTGTGAGGGATTCGTAGGTAGGGCTCATTGTTTTGATTTTGCTTGTGTGGGAAGACGGGTCGTGTGAGGTCTTGGGTTTAAAATAAGGAAAAGGTTAGATGTGAAAACCTAGGTTGAGTCGGGAAAGTTTATAAATTTTGACCCATCACAACTCGTACTACGAGTTGTAGGAAGAACGCACGACTCGTTCCTTGGACCCATAAGCCATAGTTTTGTAAACTTACCTACGGACCTACAAGCACATCCTACGACTTGTACAATGTTGGTATGGTCCGTGTGATGACTCGTAGGTCTTTGCTTTGGAATACATCTCCGAACATCACCACACCTTCTGCTATGGCTCGTAGGATGCTATCACGAATCATGGTGAGAGTTGTAGCAGCTACTTTTTCAATAGTCTTTCTACCTCCTATTTTTGTATTCCCTACACACTAAGCACACATTAGTTCAATAACTTGGGTTGCCTCCCATGAATCGCTAGATCTAATGTTGCGAAAGGATGCAGGCAGCCCGGTTACTCATACCTCACCAAGCCACCATTTGGGTTGCCTACCAAGAAGCGCCTAATTTAACATCGCGGTACGATGCAAGTCTCTTGACTACTCAAAATTCATCAAGTGACTCATATTTATCCTCTAGTGCTGAGATTACGCTGTATTCCTTGGGTTACTGCATTGTTCGACAGATGTTGAAAGTGACCTATTCTTTATTTAGTCTAAACTTCAGCTAGCTAGCCTCCACATCTACTAAGTCCCTCCCAGTCGCAAGGAATGGTCGCCCCAGAATAATGGAGACCTCATAACCAACCTCGCAATACAAAATAAAAAAAACGATAGGAATATGAATTTGTCCACCTTAACTAATACATTGAACAGGATCCCCACTGTTTCTTCACAGTTCTGTCGGCCATCACTAGCCACATAGTGGTCAGTGTGGGGGCTCCTAAGACAAATTTCTTGAATACTACCAAGGGGATCAGGTTGATGCTTTCTCCCAAATCACAAAGTTCCCTTGCAAACTCGACATTGCCAATGGTGCACGGTATAGTGAAAGCACCTAAGTCTTCCTTCTTTTGTGCAAAGACCTATGTAGCTACGGCACTACAGTGATGTACATTGTCTACCGGCTTATAGCTTATGGACCTCTTCTTCATCACCAAGTCCTTCATAAACTTAGCATATCCCAACATTTGTTCCAATGCCTTAACCAATGGTATGTTCACAGGTAGTTGCTTAAGCATTGAAAGGAATTTATGGACCTTACCATTTTCTGCCTTTTTCTTCAATCTTTGAGGGAACATGACGGTGTCGCGAGATAGCTTGGTGCACTTATGTTTCTCCTTGATTAATGTCAGGCTCTTTATCACCTATTGGGGCCTCTGGGAACTCCACATTCTCCATCTCAACACTCTTCTCATTCTCCTCAATCATGCTCTCTTTCTTCCGTTCAACTAAAACTGGGAAATGGGGGTCAACTATGGTTTTACCACTCCTAGTCATCACTTCCATGTAGTGGAAATCATTCTTTGGGTTTTGGATGGTGTTTCTAGGCAGTGTACCCTTTTGTCTAGGGTTTAGAGATGTTGACAGTTGCCCAAGCTGCTGCTCAATCTGCTTGATGGCGGTTGCATGAGATTCCACTCTCTGACCTATACTGATATGTCACCACGAATATCCTTGAATTTCTTATCAGTGGACCTCACCTTTTTCAGCATCTCGGCCATCATGCTCTTTAACTTTGATTGCCCAGCCTCCCCCTCTCGTGATTCAGAGGCACATAAACTCCAGCCCGGTCATTGCGGTATCCATCGTTTCTTTTCCATTCTCCATTGCGCTCATGACTGTGACTCCTATCTTTGTACCCATTTCGGTTGTAGTTGTCTCTATATTGGTTCCAACCTTGGTTTGTAGAACCTTTGCTCCAATTGTCTTGTCCAGACACTTGGGTGTTGGCTTGGAAACATGCCACTTGGTTGTTCAAGAAATTTTCTTCTTCCTTAAAGTCAGAGTGATCAGCTCCCGGTTCCATTCCTTGTGTGCCCACTGCATTTACCTTTTCGGCCCTTGCTCCCATGATGTGCTTTGTAAGCAAATCCAACGATGTGCACATGTTAGCCAACTCCTGGTCGCATTCTTCTTCCTTCCTAAGTTGGTCTGTAGTCAAACCAACAGCATATGTACCGACCATTGCATCTGCCTCCCTAGTATGCAATGCCCTATTTGTCTTGGTCACCCTTTCAAGGATAGTCGCAGCTTTCTCCCATGTGTGACTCATCAATGCTCCTCCTGCCACCGTGTCTTCAACAACTTTTGTGCTATTATTTAAATACTTGTAAAAAATTTCCAAAAAATTGTCATCAAAGGATCTTATGGTTTGGGCACTTTGTCAACTTCTTCTTGAACCTCAGCCAGGTTTCATGAAGTGCCTCAATCTTGAGTTGTCAGAAATTGTAGATCTCATCCTTTAGCTGCAAAATTCTGGAGGGCGGAAAGAATCTCTCCAAGAAGGTCTGCTTGAGTTCCCTCTAGTTGGTTATGGAGTCAATGGGAAACACCGAT
>JACEIK010017810.1:0-11638 GCA_018107945.1 Datura stramonium | reverse complement strand
AATAATGGAAATTGACACATCTTGTAAAATAGGTCCAATTTCTATGTATATGGCAAAGTATTTATCTGAATATGTAGTTCATAGGCCTATCAACAACTCATTCCATGAAGTTACATCTTCAATATATGAGGAAAAACTCATAGTGTAATCTATAATACTTACTTCCCATTTCTCTATTACAACTCCTATATTGTGTTTTTAATCCCTTGGGAACCTGATGCCCTATATTTACTTACTGACAATATGAACATTGAGTCACAATTCCTGTGATATCTCTTTTTAGCTTATTCTACTACTGTACTTTCATCATATCATAATATACTTCTATCATTCTTGGGTGGGTTAAATGTTATAAACATTGAAATATTATTACTATTTCTTTATGATATCCTCCTAGTTTTGATTCACATGATTAGACTTAATATCTGAATATTTTATCTCTTTTACACTAAGAACTTTCAGGACTCCTTCAAAAGTATGAAAAAAATATATTTATACTAAGTCCAAACTCCAATTAAATTTAAATCCAGAGGATTCCAAGTTGAAGGGACATATCCTTTTTTGGAAAGACAGTCTGCATCTTAAACCGACAACTGATTTTTGTGTTCAACCTAGCTTTAGACCGTCTTTTAGACAGACGGTCCATTTTTTCCTCCATCAACTGATCCACCATGAAATTTGGGTTGGACAAAATGGACAAAATGACGGTACATCTTTTGCGAAGACGGAATGCATCTTGAGCTATCCTTTGCATATCACTTGGTGGTGTTCTCTAGATCAGAAAATGCTTAAGAATGCGGTTCACATCTTGGATATACAGTTTATCTATTTCTTTTATTCTGGCAGACTTCAGTCACTTCCATGCCTCCATTCATCAACTCTTTGTACTATTGAAACTTATCAAAATAGAGTAAGTTTTATTATGAATTAGTACTTAAAGACATGTAACACTCCATGAAAATAAGTACAAATGTGTCACAAAATTTTGAGATATAAATACCCCAACTTAAAACTTTTGCTTGTCCTCAATCAACTAAAATAAGAAAACCTAACCTAGACTTGGGGTCATGTTCCAATATCACAAAATATAATGACTAGGGTTTTTATTGTATATAACAACAAGCACACAATTTTCAAGCAAGCCACCTCCTCTATCATGCAAAAACAACTTTCTCACAATCATTAGGACTGAACATGCAATCTCTATACATGACATCATTTCAATATGCAAGACACCTAGATTGAGAATTAATTCATGCTAGCCATTTTCATCCACATGCCCTCATATTTAGACCAAGGAAAGTATCCATTTTTAGAATCAACAATCAGACTCAAAACAAGGAGATGAGATCAAGAGAGAATACAAAAACATTCAAATCTTACAAAGATGTTCACAAGATAGGACACAACTACCATATGATTGCCTTTATTCTCAAATGCCTTTTCTTTTGGAAATCCATGTTGAGATCACATGAGGGCTTTTCTAAGTTTGTAATACTACATCACATGCCTATTTCCTTTTTTATTTTTTGTTCCTTTATCTTTCTTCCCTTCCAAACTTTAGCAATTCTTCACCACCCAAGTGTCATGCCCCAACCTAGGGCCTAGGAAAGACCGGCACTCGGCGCCATTGCTGGCTTAGGCGTACCATTGTAACTAGCATGAACTATAAGCCAAAAACTAAGACAAAACTAAACATCGCCCAAAAATCCGGGAAACTGTGATAAAGCAATAACGAAGATATATTTCATAAAAAGCAGCATTTATAAAATAGTGGACCCATAGGTCAGATCAAAGTTTAACATAAAGCGAATATTGATTAATTGTCTATGAAGCCTCTAATAACTGAAATATTTGAAATCTAGTCATGACAAGGCCCCCGACCTACTTTTATCAAAACTAGACTTTTCTAAATGAATATAACCCCAAGAAAGAGAATGGGGCTCACCCAAAAGTTGAACTGTGCTGGGCCTACTGAGCAGCTCGTCTGCGAGAATCCGTACCTGAGGCTGCATTATAAAATAATGCAGAGCCCCTAGCAAGGAGTTACATTAGTATATGGAATTGTATTGTATGTGTCGTGAGAGGAAAATAGGCCCGGATCGAGACACGGGACAAAGAATCCCGAGAGGCTCCAAGTCGACTCATGACATGAACATGACATCTAAAGCTCAACATAATAATGCAGAAGTCTAACATATATAATAGCCGAAATATGAAAATCTGATAATATCGAATAGCTAAATACATAACGGCAAATATGAAACTGAAACACACTATGTCTAATAAGCCTCTAAATACTGCAAGTTAATAGAACAAGACCCCAACTAACTCACTAAAAATGAAACTGAGAATAATGAATACAATTGATGGAAGGGTCCTCAAAGGATGAGAGCTCACCAACTCTTGCTGGGAGATTCTATATCTGAGGATCTAGCTAACGGCGGGATTGAAACTAAATATCCGAGCCTGTATCATAAAATTATACAACATAAGTATGCGGTCAGTACGTGGAATGTACCGATTATGCAAGATAAGTAAAATCGCTAAGTAAGTAAAATCAGAAATCATGCATATTATAAAAAACATAATCATAAGATTCTGAGAGTGGGACTTGCATGCTATTATCTGAAAACATGATTTAACCATAACTGAATATCATAACTGAATCGAATGACCCAAAGTTGAAACTGATTATTCATAACTAAAACTAAACATTGGGTCAAACCTACTGAAAACATAATATCATGACTGATGAACATGCATAACTGAAATCATGAGAATTAATGGGAGACTCTTCATATTACCGACATTACTACAATAAAGCTTATGTTGTCCCGACTATTACACTCATACCTATGTTGGTGCGTAGTTCTGAGGCACAGGGTTGACTGAACCTTAGCCTACTCGGTGCTAGACACTATAATAAAAAACATACATATGCTCTCCATCGTTTTTCAATGAAGCTGAACCATCGTCTAGTGACGAAGCTGAATTATAACATGATATACAAAATCTAAAAACATAACATGAGGAGCCTTGACTCAAACCATACCACAAGTTGAAAAGAGCGGGAGTCTAGACTCCAAAATCCATGTGGTAAGCTAATAACATGACGTTGATATAAAGCATGAAACATACTTGATAATATGGGCTTGCCCAAGCTTAAACATACTTGAAATAGACTTTGATAGTCAAAACATGAATATAGACATGGGTAATTCAAAATCATACTTTCATCATATATATATCATCATACTTGAAAACATATATCATAATCTCAACCTTTCATGAACTTTCATAATTGGGCATCACAATTATAAGACTTTAAAAGCATGAATTTGTAATTGAAAATATTGTAAAACATGCCCATGAATCATAATTCAACATTAGAAACATGAATAGATTATACCCATGATAGATACTAGAGAATTCATAAGTTGGGTTAAAACCCCATAGATTCATCAACTAAGAATTTTCATTAATTTGAGAAGGGATTGGGCATGCGAGTGGATGAATACACCCATTCATAACCCTACATACCTGGGTACTTCTGGTTTCACAACCCTCTTGAATGCCAAAGGAAATTGAAGAAGAATTGATGAACTTCTAGTCTTGTCATCCTTGGAAACTTCTAGGCTTGCATGCATGGGGAGGGATCGGTTAAGAATGAGTTAAACACTCTTAAAACACACGTTCTGGGCTTAAAACGATGTATTTTAGGTCTTAGGAACCTAGGAATTATGGAAAATCCCTTAATAAATTTGCAAGGAAAAACACACTGCCAGTCCCAATGAGGGACTAAATGACTCGTTTCCTGAGGAGACGACTCGTCATATGCATTCGTCTCCAGCATTGGAAAACTTACCTCTGGTCACCACGAGGGACACCATGACTCATGGTGTACCTAACAACTCACGGTGACTGGTCGTTGGGTTCACTTCCCAAAAGTTCATTCTTCAAGACGGCTCCTGACCACGGCTGACTCCACGACTCGTTACCCAGACCACGAGTCATGTCTTGTCCCGTGGTCAATCCCCAGACCACCATCTGTAGCCAACTTTTCCTCCACACCACAAGTCACTTAACGACTCGTGGTATACCTCGCGGGTCACTGGACGACTCGTCCGGTGACTTGATGTAGAAAATTTTGTTTTCTCCATTTCAACCCTCGGGTCTGATCTTAGGGCTTTTGGGGTTTTACTATATCTCCCCCTTGGGAAAATTCTTCCTCGAATAAGAATGAACATACAGAAAAGCTGTGAAATACAACTATCGTACCAAATACTGAACATTTAAGCTGAAAACTGATGGAGTGACTGACCCAGGACTGAGATACACGACTGAACTGAATTATTGAATCATACATACATACATTAGCATGGAAGATACTGGGGCACATGATATGAACATGAAACTAAATATAGTACTAAGGAGGAAATTGGTACCTCAAGTTGAAACTGAGCCGGGAGGGAATAAATGTGGGATATGGCCATCATATCTGCTTCGCCTTACCACGTAGCTCCCTTAACATGTTGATTCCTCCTCAAACCTTTACTTAAGCTACCTCATTTCTTATCTTTCAAACTTGACAATCAAGTAATTCCACTAAAACCTCTTCGTAGCTGAAGCTATCCTTCACACGTACACTCTCCACCGGGACAATCAAAGCCGGATCAGCCATACACTTCTCCAAAAGCGACACATGAAACACCAAATACACTGAAGCCAATTTTGAGGGCAACTCCAACTCATACGCTACCTTACCATCCCGTCTCATAATCCGGTATGAGTTAACATAACGGGGACTGAGTTTTTCTTTCTTTCCAAATCTCATCACTCCCTTCATAGGAGATACGTTCAGAAACATCCACTCATCAACTTCAAACTCAAGTTCTCTTCTCCTCACATCCGCATAGCACTTTTGAAGACTCTGGGATATTTTCAACCTTTCCCTTATAATCTCAACCTTCTCTAAAGCCGCATGAACTGAATATGGTCCTATCAACACAACTTCACCGACTTCGAACCAATCAATAGGTGATCTATATATCCACCCATAGAGAGCCTTAAATGGAGCCATCTGAATGCTGGAATGGTAGTTGTTGCTATATGAAAACTCAATGAGAGGTAAATGATCATCCCAACTACCCTTTAAATTAAACACACACGCTCTCAGCATATCCTCAAGAGTCTGAATGGTCAGCTCATCCTAACCATCTGTTTGTGGGTGAAATGTTGTGCTAATCTTTACCTGAGTACCAAGTCCCTTATGAAACGATTTCCAAAACTGGAAGGTAAGTCGAGTACCTCTATCCGATATGATGGACAAGGGCATTCCAAGCAATCGAACTAACTCCTAAATATATAATTTAGCATAATCCTCCTCTGAATCGGTAGTTTTGACAAGTAGAAAATGAGCTGCTTTAGTCAACCTATCTACGACCACCCAAAAAGAGTCATATTGTCAGTGAGTACGAGGTAACCCCATAATGAAGTCCATATTGATTTCCTCCCACTTCCAAGTGGGGATCCTAATGTCTTGAAGCACACCTCCAGGTCTTTAGTGCTCAACCTTCATTTGTTGATAATTCAAACACTTAACCACAAACTCTGCTATGTCCTTCTTCATGCCATTCCACCAATAGACTTCCCGCAGGTCATGGTACATCTTGTGGTACCTAGATGTATAGAATATCTGGATCCATGAGCCTCATGAAACATCCACTCCCTCAAGTCATCAACTCCCGATACACACAAATGACCCTGATATCGTAACATACCATCTCCTCCTTCGGAGAAGACCTCTACCTTCTGATTCCAAAACGCTTCGTTCAACTTTACCAAGATAAGATCCTCGTCTTGTCTATCTTTGACCTCGGTCACCAAGGAAGATTCTGATCCATTTTGAACAATAACACCACCATCAGTCGAGTCAACGAGACAAACTCCTAGCCGTGCAAGCCGATGCACATCTTTCACTAACTCTTTCCTCTCAACATCTACATGGGTCACACTCTCTCCATAAAAAGCCTGCTAAGAGCATCTTCCACCACATTAGCCTTGCCCGGATAATAAAGGACACTCATATCAAAATCTTTGAAAAGCTCCAACCACCTCCCTTAACATAGATTCAGATCCTTTTGGGTAAACACATACTACAGGCTTTTGTGGTCCGTAAACATATCCACATGGACCCCGTACAGATAGTGTCTCCAAATCTTCAAGGAAAATACTAACGCCTCCAATTCTAGGTTGTGAGTCAGATAGTTCTTCTCATGGACCTTTAGCTACCTGGAGGCATAGGATATAACCTTATCGTGTTGCATTAATACACAACCAAGGACGATCCTTGAGGCGTCACAATATACCACAAACCCATCAGTACCCTCAAGTAGGGTTAACACTGGTGCAAAGGTGAGCCGAGTCTTCAATTCTTGGAAGCTCTTCTCACAAGCCTCCAACCATTAGAACTTCACTTTCTTCAAGGTCAACTTAGTCAATGGTTCTACAATAGATGAAAATCCTTCCACAAACCTCCTATAGTAACTGGCTAAAACCAAGAAACTCCTGATATTCGAGGGACTCACTAGTCTAGGCAAATTCTTCAGAACTTCTATCTTTTGAAAGTCCACCTGTACACCCTTACTTGACACCACATGACCCAAAAATGCTACCGAGTTTAACCAAAACTCACATTTGCTGAACTTAGCATGCAATTGACGATCCTTAAGAGTCTGTGGCACCACCCTCAAATGAACAACATGCTCCTCTTCGCTTTGAGAGTATATTAGAATGTCATCTATGAACACGATAACGAATATATCCAAATACGGCTTGAAAACCCTGTTCATCAAATCTATAAAAGCTGTAGGAGCATTCGTTAGTCTAAAATACATAAAAAAACTCATAGTGACCATACCGATTCTTGAAAGCTTTCTTTGGAATGTCACTCTCCCAAACCCTGAGCTGATGATACCCGAATCTGAGGTCTATCTTTGAGAAACACTTGGCACCCTAAAGCTGGTCAATAAAGTCATCAATCCTGGGGAGAGGATACCTTTTCTTGATTCTCACCTTGTTCAATTGCCGATAGTCAATACACATCTAAAAGGAACCATCCTTCTTCTGGATGAAAAGAATTGGTGCACCCCACGGGGATTTGCTCGGTCTGATGTAACCCTTGTCTAAAAGATCTAACAATTACTCCTTCAACTCCTTTAGCTTAGCTGGAGCCATTCTGCAAGGAGGAATGGATATAGGCTTCGTATTGGGAAGAAGGTCAATACAAAAATCGATCTCCCGCTCGGGAGGAATTCCTGATAAATCATCTGGAAACACCTTTGAATATTCGCACACTACAAGAATTGACTGGATAGTCGGGGTTTCATACATAGCATCCTTAACCCTAACTAGATGGTAGATGCAACCCTTAGAAATCATCTTTCTAGCCTTAAGGTAGGAAATAAAATGACCTACAGGCACAACTGAACTACCCTTCCACTCTAGGACTTGCTCACCCGGAAATCGAAACTCTACCGCACGGGTTCTACAATTTACTAAGGCATAACATGCATGTAGGCAATCCGTGCCAAAGATAACATCAAAATGTTTCATGGATAGCTCTTCTAAATCAGTTGAGGTGACTTTCCGAAGGAGTGTGACAAAGTGATTTCTATGTACCTATCGAGCTATAACTGAATCACCAACTGGAGTAGAGACTAAGAAGGGTTCTGATAGGATTTTGGGACTGACTCCGAAACTACTAGAAACATAAGGTATCACAAAAGATAAAGTATGCCTTGGATCTAACAAAGAATATACATCAAGGTGTAATACTCGTAACATACTAGTGAGTACATCTTGAAAGGCCTCCTACTCTTAACGAGATGCGAGGGCATAGAATCTATTCGACACTGACCACCACCCTCACTAGTGGCTAGGTATCAGCCTCTACCATAGCTCAGTCTAGCTGCTGGGCAATCGCTGAGCATATGTCTGGGCTTCCCCACCCGAAACAAACACCAGTACCTTCTAAGCACTGACCAGTGTGTCTCCGGCTACAGCTGACACAAGTTGGGATATTGCACTCCATAGATATGCTCCCCTAACTTCGAGAGCATGATTTTTGTCCCCTCTAATCGTGCCTACATATGGAGGGCACGCTCGTTGCTGACAACATTGGGGCTGATGATCTCTGGTGGGACTGCTGATGGTGCCCACCATCAGGTCTCTACTGGGAGAATCCACAGCTATCAGTCCTGGCCCTCTTGGCCTCTCTCTCCCACTCACTCACTTGTACCGTCTTTATTTGCTAGGCATACAAAACTATCTGTGAGAAATCAATGTCTCGATAAAGCATCATGATTCGGTAATCTTTGACCAAATAGTCTACTAACCCATGCACGAACTGACTCATTTGATCCCTCTAGTCTGCCACCATCTCCGGTGCATATTTGGATAGGCGGGTGAAATCTAGATCTTACTCCTATACCGACATATTATTCTGTCTCAAGTTCACAAATTTAGCTTCTTTGATTTCCCTCATCTCTCGGGGAAAGAACCGATCAAAAAATGCTGTATGGAACTCATCCCCACTAATACAGCCTGCTCCAACTACCCTACCATCCTTCCACTATCTGAACCAGATATGTGCTACCCCCTTCAGTTGATAAGAGGCTAAATCTGTGCACTCCTTCCCCTGTCACCCCCATGATTTGGATGATTTTCTGAATTTCATCAATAAACTTGTAAGGGTCCTCGTCCACCTTCGACCTAAGGGACTCCGAAGGGTTCATCCTAAAAAAATCTCTGACTCTCGTCGCTGCCGCATTCCCATTCTTAGGGACATTTGTTACCACCTGTTGTTTGACTTGGGCGGTCAAATCCTGAGCTAGCATCTGAATGGCAGCCTTAAACTCTCCATGGGACACCTGCAGGGGTACATGATCCTCGGGGGCTGGTGGGGCCTTCTGGTGCCTATCTCCATTGCCATTCTCATGGCCATTTCCATTTCTATTTGTTTTCCATTAACTCAGCGAGGAGGCTTGATTTGCAAACGCGTATAGCACGAGTTAGAAGGATAGAGAGACATTTCATCACATGACATAGATCATGAAAGAATGGAACATTTCCTAAAAAATTTCGTAACCTCTCTATAATAAGTATGGCGCACTTCACATCCATGAAAAAGACTCTACTTAACGCGGTTTTTTCAGACATCCTAGGACACTTCAAAACCTAATGCTCTGATACCAAGTTTGTCACAACCCGAACATAGGCCCGGATGGATACATAGGACAAAGAACCTCGAGAGGCTCCAAGTCGACCCATGGTATGAACATGACATCTAAAGCTCAACATAATAATGTGGAAGTCTAACATATATAATTTAAAAAATCAGAAATTAATAACATCGAATATCTGAATACATAACAACAAATGTAAAACTGAAACACACTATGTGTGATAACCCTCTACAAACTGACGAGTTGATGTGAAAAAACCCCAACTAACTCTATAAAACTGAAACTGAGAATACAAAATACAACTGATAGAAGGGTCATCGAAGGATGAGGACTCACCAACTCTAGACAGGAGATGCTAACTCTGAGGATCTAGTTAACGGGGACTAAACCTGAATATTCGAGCCTCTATCATGAAACAATACATCACAAAGTATGTGGTTAGTAGGTGGAATGTACCGAATATGCAAGGTAAGTAAAACCGCTAAGTAAACTCAAAAATCATGCATATCATAAAACATGTCATTATAAGATTTTGAGAATGGAACTTGCATGCTATTATCTGAAAACATGATTTAACCATAACTGAATATCATAACTGAATCAAATGACCTAAAGCTGAAACTGATTATTCATAACTAAAACTAAACATTGGGTCAAACCTACTGAAAACATAATATCATGAATGATGAACATGCATAACTGAAATAATGAGAAATATTGGGACACTCATCATATTACCGACATTACTACGATAAAGCTTACGTGGTCTCAACTATTACACTCAAGTGGGAAGAGCTGTCCAAAGCTTTGCCAGGGCTAAGGATGCTACCATGATATCGATATCAAGCTGAAGGCCCCTTGGGGCAAGGGAAGCTCACAAGGGAAGTCCCAAATAATCTTATCATACCTACGTTGGCGCGTAGTTCTGAGACATATGGTTGACTAACCCTTAGCCTACTCGGTGCTGGACACTACTCCTAAATACATACGTATGCTCTCCATCATTTTTCAATGAAGCTAAACCATCATCTAGTGACGAAGTTGAATCATAACATGATATACAAAATCTAAAAATATAACATGAGGAGCCTTGTCTCAAACCATACAACAAGATGAAAAGAGAGCGAGTCTAGACTCCAAAATCCATGTGGTAAGCTAATAACATGAAATCAAGATAAATCGTGAAACATTCTTTATACATATGGGCTTTCCCAAGCTTAAACATACTTTAAATAGACTTTGATAGTCAAAACATGAATATAGACATGGGTAATTGATAACGTCCAAAATATATCCTTAATGCAAAGAATATACACGCCGAAATATCAAAATAAGTAACTCGATGAGTGGCGAGGTCGAATCCCATGAGGACTAGGGAATGATAGTTACATGAGTAGATTGAGAAATTAACGTTAGCTTGCACTACGTAGATTTAATATAAAAACATATAAAATTAGGGGGGTTGAAATTTAAAGAGAATTGTATTAGGTAATTTAGTGAAGTAAAACAGCAAGATTAGCTATGTTGTCAACAAGGATGTGAAAGACTAGAGGTGCGGTGCAGATGAAATACTAACAAGATCGGGACAAGCCAGGTCATCTTACGAGTTCAACAAGCGTAAATAATCTATGAAGGTGGGTTATTACAAATTTTCAGCCTTCTAATTACCTCTTACTAGATTTTTGTCAAACCTATAGTCACAATTTAGCTCAACCAGATTTGGTTTGGATTAGCAACTACACTAATTTCTAGCTATTAGCTGCTAATAAGAAATGATAATGCAATTTCAGCTATTTCTAGCCCAATTTCACAATCTCTTCTCCATGCCCACTAGTAAATTCTCTTCCAATACTTAATTACTCTTGTACAAGCAACAATCAAGCAAGAATAAATAGACCCATATCATAATAAATGGACCTTCCCTTATAGATTGAAGAGAATCTAATAGATTTACACTTATTTGAACAATATGAAGATGACTCTAGCAATACCCAATCTAATTAAGTATTCATCATCATAAACTTCTAACTAATGATTTTAGCTACTCATGGTTAAGAAATTCAAAAACACATTCATCAATAGCATCATTGAATTTAATAGAAAGAGTAGAAAAATCAACTTCACAAGATAATCTCTAACAATAGCTAAAACTTACTAGTACAAAGAAGAAATAGAGAAGATTATTTTCTACTATTTTCAATTAGAATTTCCCTATCTCAGCTAAGAGAATGTTCTTTAGCTAAAAGGGGAAACATTGGTGTGATGTACGTTTTGTTCTCTCTCAATATCTCTATTTCTATCTTTCCTTCTGCATATATCTATACAAAGTACTTTTTCTTCTATTTATATCCTGAAAAGTAGGGCACTTTTTATCTTTTTTCCAGTGTTGG
>JACEIK010017803.1:0-11647 GCA_018107945.1 Datura stramonium | reverse complement strand
CTAGCAATTACTTTAATCTTGGCCCTGTCCACCTCAATACCCTTACCAAAAATCTTATGGCCTAACACTATACCTTATTTTACCATGAAATGGCACTTTTCCCAGTTAAGAACCAAGTTGGTCTCTTCACATCACTGCAGCACCTTGCTCAAATGAGCCAAACAATCTTCGAATGAATCACCCACCACTGAAAAGTCATCCATAAAGACTTCAATGATGTCCTCCACCATGTCAGAAAATATGGACATCATGCAACGCTAAAAAGTGGCCGGCGCATTACATAACCCGAACGGCATCCTCTTGAATGCAAATGTACCATATGGACAAGTGAAAGTAGTTTTCTCTTGGTCTTCGAGGGCTATAGAAATATGATTGTACCCCGAATAACTATCAAGAAAATAGTACCATCCTCTGCCTACAAGTTGGTCCAACATCTGGTCCATGAATGGTATAGGAAAGTGATCTTTCTGAATCCAACAATTCAACTTCCTATAGTCCATGTATACTCTCTAACTAGTGACTAGTCTGAGTGGAATGAGCTCATTGTTAGCATTTTGGACCACTACGATTCCTCCCTTCTTCGGTACACACTGAACTAGGCTCACCCATTTGCTGTCGGCAATAGGGTAAACCACTCTTGCATCCAACAACTTGATGATTTCCTTCTTGACCACCTCTTGCATTGGTTGATTCCACCTACGCTGATGCTCAATGCTTGGAATACAATCTGGCTCTAGCTGGATCTTATGAGTGCAAATACCGGCTGGGATTCCAATAATATCTCCAATGATCCACCCGATGGCTTTTTTATATCTCTTCAAAATGGAGACCAAAGCCTCCACTTTCCATTCCTCTAAGTCCGCTTTATCAATGATCGGTAAAGTGTTACCGGTTCACAACTATACATACCGCAAGTGAGACAAAAGTGCTTTGAACTCCAATATCGGAGGCTCCTCAATAGATGACTTGGCCGGTGGGGTTAATCAATTTTTCAGGTCAAGATCAATCTTCTTTGGAGCATAAGTGTATGCCCCCATACCAGCAAGTGCGATAACTATCTCCTCAGCCCCATGGATCTCCTCAGCACCAACATTCATCAAAACTGCTCCTAAATCCTCAAGAATCAATAACTCCTCCATGGGCATAATTGGAAACTCAGGTTCCATAACATCAATTACTGAGACCACCCTCATGTCATTTGGCTGCTCATGGATTGACATACATTGAATGTCACCTCCTCATTGTTCAACCGGAATTTTAGTTGTCTGGTTTCCATATCTACAAGAGCACATCCGGTGGCGAGGAATGGTTGCCCCAAGATAATGGAGACCTCAAAATCAACTTCAACGTCTAGGATGAAAAATCGGCCAAAAATATAAAGGACTCCACCTTCACTAGAACATCATAGAGAATTCCCACCGGATTCTTCACCATATGATCTGCCATCAAAAGCCACATTGTAGTCGGTTTAGGGGCTCCCAAGCCCCCTATCTGAACACTTCTAGTGGCATCAAATTAATACTAGCACCCAGATCACACAGTGCCTTAGAAAAATTAAAGGATCCAATAGTGTGCGATATGGTGAACGCTCCAGGGTCTTCCTTCTTCTTAACGAGAATGGGATGCTATTGCACTACAGTGGTGCAAATTATCATCTAGTTCGAAGCTCATAGTCCTCTTTCTAGTAACAAGGTCCTTCATGAATTTAGCATAGTCGGGCATCTTCTCAAGTGCCTCGACTAATGGGATGTTCACAGATATTTGTTTCAACATGGAGATGAACTTGAGATAGTTCCCATCTTGGAACTTTTTCTTAAACCTCTTTGGAAAATGGGGAGGAGGTCTAGCAATAGGTGTGATCTTTTGCGATACCTCCTTCTCCTTCTCTTTGCCAGATCCTTGCTCCTTTGCATTACTAGGTGCGGTCTTCTCCACTGAATCATCAACCAAAGTATGATCCTCCGAATTTGCCATCCTATCATCATTAATCACTAAGGGCTTTACTGTCTCAGCAATCACAACCGGCCTCGAAGGATCAACTGTCTGCTTCTCACTCCTAGTAGTGACCGCCATGCAATGACTGTCTTTTTTTGAATTTTGAACTATAATGATGGGAAGCGTGCCTTTCTTCCTCTGCTTCATCGCAACAGATATCTGACTCAACTGCTGCTCAATCTTCTTCATGGCCACAACATGTGATTCCACCTTTTGGTTCATACCAGAAATATCAGCGTGGAGCTCCTTAAAATGGCCATCTATTGCCTCCATTTGCTTAAGTACCTTGGAAAACAAGTCTTCCACCCTTGAACCACTAGACTCTAGCTCACAGTTCCTTGGAGTAATATATAGACTGCTTCTGTCATTCTTGTACTCCTCTCGCTTTTTCCAATCTCCATTGTCTCTGTATTAGCCTTGGTTGTAATTGTTATCCCTATAGTAGTTTCGACCTTGGTTCCCCTGACCTTGACGCCAAGAGTCTTGGTTAGACCCTTAAGTGTTAGTCTAGAAACCCGCCCCTTGATCATTCAGATAATTAGCTTCCTCCTCAGATTCTGATTCACCTCCATCATTTCTCGGGGCCTTGCCCTGAGAACCCACAACAATCACCTTTTCAGCCTCGAATCCCATCAAATGCTTAGCAAACAGCCCCATTGTGGTCTTTTTTTTAGCAATGTCCTGATCTCGCTCTTCATCCTTCCTTCTCTATTCCACAGTCATACCTACCGCATAAGAACCAATCGAAGTCTCCAACTCTCTTATGTTCCATGCGCGGTTGGTTTTAGTAATTATGTCAAGTAGCTCAGCAGCTTCAGCATAAGTGTAACTCATGAATGTTCTGCCAGACACGGTATCAGCCACCGCCTTGGTGTTAGCATTAAGAGACCTATAGAAAATTTTCAGCAATGTATCATCTGGGACCCTATGGTTGTGCACCCTTTTGAGCTTCTTGTTGAACCTCAACCATGTCTCGTGAAGTGCCTCAGAACTTAACTACCTGAAGTTGTATATCTCATCTTTCAGTTGCAAAGCTCTGAAAGGTGGGAAAAAGTCTTTCAAGAAAAGCTCTTTTCCACTCCCTCCACGTGGTGATAGAATCATTGGGTAGTTCTACCAACCAGAGCATTGCCTCACTGCTTAATGAAAATGGAAATACCCTCAGTCGTATCGCATCTTGACTCACTCCCGATTTTTTATATGCTTTACAGATACACACAAAATTAGTCAAGTGAGTATGTGCATCATCAATTACATGACCGGCAAATATCCGGTTCATGTTGAGTAGTTGGATCATAGCACTGGTAATATCAAACTTTGCCCCAGCAAGAAAAGGGGGATGGACAATAGCTCCAATGGAACTAGCTTCGTCCATATCAGCATCATCATCCTTATCGAAATACCAGTGCCTCTGCTGATCTGGACCTCTGCTCCATCTAGCTCGCTCTGTTTCGGCAGCTAGGTGTTGCTCTTTAGCAACCCTTGCTAACTCTCGATCTCTTCGAGCTTGTTCCTCAACCAACATTCTGGCTATAGCTTGTTTCACTTTCTCTTGCTCTTGTACGTTGGCCATTCTCCTCAGATTTCGCAGTGTTTGTTCAAGTTCGTGATCGATTTGAACCAGGGAATTTCCTTGGCTCCTAGTACTGGGCATGCACGAATCTAAGACCTGCTAAGAACAAAAACAACAAAAGAAAAATAAAAAGGAAATAAGGAACAACAATAAAGCAAACACAATTAACAAAAGCCTTAGCCGTATTCCTCAGCAACGGTGCTAAAATTTGATGTCGCCCAAATAACACCTCATAAATGAGATATAAAGCGGTCGATGTCAAATATATAACCCAACAAAGGTTGGGATCGATCTCACATGGAATATGGAAAGAACTAGAGTTAATGTGATTAGCTATTACTATCGGCTTACTTATTTTCTAGGGGGAAAAGAATTGAAAAACAAAATAGTAAGCAAGAGTAAAGACTAGTAGATGTGTAAATCAATTTCGGTTGTGTTCAATCAATAAATTGACTAGGATTGTGTTCCCCATGACTTCATAACAACAAGGCTTTTATACTAGTGATCTATTTTGGTGTTTAGCATGCAATATTGATAAGTTAAGTTCATGTAAATGGTAGGTCCCCTATGATCTCGGGAAAAATAGCATGCTCAAGTGATGCTTTATAACTTAGTTTTGTCTTGTTTATCGACTTAATTATATGCATTCTCATGTATTTTTATGTAAATGTGAATATATATACTAACCAACATGATTAGATCTTGTTTTTGTAGGTTTAAAATAATTTTTAGGAACTAATCTATGAGTTGGTGAAGTGGAGGCATGGAATCGGAGTAAAACGCGAGCGTCGGTAAGGGAGGATGCATGAGAAACAGCCACCTGCGCGTTGGCAACATGCCACGGCAGAGCGGGCTGCACGACAAAGGAGCTATGAGAGCACGCCCTCAAACATGGCTGCTCAAGCGGCGTGACACGCTGCCAACGCGGACGAAATTCATTGCATGGTATTTTGATTTCCGGATTGCCTACGCGATGCCTCCGTATCACGGAGTAGAATTAGAACATTCACCTCCCGTGCCACAGGCTATTCCATGCCGGGCATAATTTTTGTATATTTCTCATTTACTATAAATCGGTCCCTTAGCTCCTAAAATCATTTTGTCACGTAATATTTACGAAAAACCAAGGAGTGAGGAGACGTGGGGCTCACCTAGGGTTCATCAATTTCATCTTCTATTCTACCAATTCGTGTAAGTATGTTAATTTTACAATGTTTTCTTGTAATTTACGAACTTGAGTGGCTAAAACCCTTCCTCTGAGGTTGAAGCCATAAGTTATGATTGTGTTTTACGAATTTGTTTTGGAATTAAGTTATTGATTGTTGTTTTGTCTTGCAATCTTAATTATGGTTTTTATGATTGATAACCATGAAAACACACATGTTAAGCAGGTAAATGCTTGAGAAAGAAAACCTAGGCAAGAACAAAAAGAATGTAGGAAGCAAGTTTGTATATCATAATATACTTAGCGGTTAGGATAAGAAATTATACACTTGCCTTGCTTGGTTTTTAAATGGGATGAGAACATACAAGATTAGCAGAAATGTCAATCCACCACTCGAAGAAGTAGTTGTGAAACTAGGCTGAGTAAATAATTAAGTCTGAGAGTCCTAATCACATCCCGTAATTGGTGCCCGCAATTAGCATGTCACATCCTGCCACAAAACAGTAGTTGTGATGCTAGTTTGTCGTGTTTAAGGCTCAGACCATGAACATGCAATTTTAATTATGTGAGACGACAACTGATATTTTCCATACTTGAACCATTGCAAATCGTAGTATCGTATGATTATCAGGCTTTAACTCTAGTTGCTCCTTGAATGAATTCGAGTATTTAGAATTTGACCACATCTAGACTTAATTAAATTTCTCAAAAAATTCTATAATCAACACTTGCAGCATTTAATATCACAATTGAACTTGATAGTTAGCTAAATTGGTCCAGTCCTGTGGGTTCGACATCGGCTCTTAAAAAGGGCCACTATATTACTTGTACGACTCGTACACTTCCGGGGCAACAAGTTTTGGCGCCATTGCCAGGACTTGGCGAAGATTTAGTGAATCTGTCTGTTTTTGTGTGATTTTAATTTCCTTAACTGTTGAAAACTTGGTCTTAGTCGACTTGTGCGGTAACGGAGTTGTCTTCTTGGCGGCTAGGAATAGAGAGTTTGTGGAACCGTTGCTTGAACAAGAACGATCAAATCCATTTGCGAAGGAGAGTAGCTCTTCAGAAAAAGCTAAAACGACTTCAGAAAGTACAAGCAACAACCACCCTGGGACAAGCACAATTGTCAACGGAAGCAATGGCGGCAAGACCCGTTCGCGAAGTGGTAATCCCTGGCGACCAGAATGTGAACTCTAGTATCCATAAGCCGGAACCTAAGGGAACTTTGAATTGAAACAGAACATGGTGCAAGCGTACATTCTAGTGGTCAGTGCTTGGGATGGCACATGAGGACCCGCAACAACACTCTCTGAACTTTTTAGAGATTAGTAACCCAAATTCGTCCCCAGTGTCCACACAAACTAGATCGACTTACCCTCTTCCCATTCTCATTGTTGGGAGAGGAAGAGGTGGTTGATATGAGCCACCGAACTCCATAACTCTTGGGATGGTAAAGGGCTTGAGTTTGATAAGAAGTTGGAGGAATAGAGAGGAATAGAGTGGAAATTTGTTTCCTCTAAAAATAAAAAGAAAAGGAGATGGCTCTCGAAAGGGAACCCAGGTATGAGGATTTCCTGAAGAGGATAGTCCACGTCGTGCCACGATATAAAATAAGGTAGCGCTTTGGAGGCAACCTAGGAGTACCGCAGGTACAATTGTGTGATTTTTGTTTATGTGGTTTTGGTTATTTTCTTCTTGTGTTGTTTTGGTGGTAAGTTAAGCACGAGATGGAGCGGAAGTCTGAGTACCCTTGGAGGAGGAAGCTAAAAAGCATGGAAGAGGAAAAGTGTAGGGTCAAACACCACTTATGCAAGCGAAGCATGTTATTAAGTAGACACAGGGGCCTCGGAGTATTTCTCCATCTGTTTAATTTTAATTTGATGACTATGGGGACATAGCATGATTAAGAGTGTGGGGTGAGGAAAATTTAAAAAAAAATTCTTAATGGTTTTGGTGAATGTAGTGCTTGATACATATTGGAAAAAAAATTTGAGTTGAGCATGACTTCACCACCCAGATTGGTTTTCTTGTCGGTTCTTTTCCGACGGAGGGTCTTACAGACAGAAGAATAAAAAAATTCTTTGTGTCTTGTATATAGTGTTTTTAGTCATAGTTAGGGACTGTTTCCAACAATGGATGGATGATGACCGTCTTGAGGAAAAATTAGTCTATAGGTTTGGTTTTGAACCGTAGCTAATTGATGGCTTGATGTTCTTGTTATGTGCTATACATGATTGTAGGATACAAGTGTGGTTAGTGTTGGAGTATGTAAGAAGTTTATAACTTTGTTTGAGACACTTAGGCTCTTGAATTTGACTCGATGTGATTGAAGCAATTTTGAATTCTTGTGATTAGCTGAGTTAAAATTGTATCAGAATGTGTCTTGAATTGAGCATGTGTTGTGAGTGTAAGCTTTTGAATATTATATTGCTATTGTGGAATGTCAAGGAACTTTTCTGGTGTGTATATAAAACGAAATGAAGGATGTGAATTGTAGGAGATGATTTAGGCATTTTTTTTAATGAACCTAAATGTTATCCCTCACTTTACCTACCTTGAATATTTAATCCTAGTTAGCCCATTGAGCCTTAAGCCTATTCTTTGATAGCTACAACATAAGCTTAATCCTTTTCTTTCATTAGCTTTGAATTTGATCCAAAGCTTCGAAGCGCTTAAGTGAAAAATCCAAGAGTGAAGGAGTGAAGCATGTAAAAGAAGGAAAAGTAGTAACTGTAAAAGTTGAGAAAGGTCAAGGGTGCACTTGTCAAATGGTTGATTATTAGTAGGGAGTAAGAAAATAAATGAATGAAAAAAAAATTGTAAGTACTCCTTACTACTAAGTTGAGTGTGTGCTTAAAGAAATGGGAACAAGAAGAAAAATTCAAGAGTGAAAAGAACGAGAGGAAGTTAGAAAAGAGATGTCCTTGTGAAGGTTGAAGTTATTAGCTTGGGAAGATAGCCACTATTACTGGCCGAATAGTACCTACCGTCCCTAAGCTTACATTACAACCCATTAAGTCCTACTTGATCTTACGTTCATACATCCTTAAATTAGTGGAGTAAAACCACTAAGGGCAGCTTAAGTTCACTACATGATGCATGTGAATTCTTTGAGAGAGTAGTGTAATTCTGTTCATATGCCCATACTTGTTTTGTTTTAAAAACTTGTGGTAAAAATGGGTAACTCTCTCTTGTTGTGAGGCACATGTTTAATGAAGATAACATTCATGTCGGTTCTTGATCGGTTGATTTGCATGAGTTTGCAATGATTGAGAGTCGATTCTTTAGGTTAGGAAGTCTCAACATAGTTTTAGTTCATTTAATGACCATCGTGCATGCTCTATTTTTAACTTCTTATCTCAAATAATAATTATAATTAAGTAACTCGAGTTATCTTGTTAAATTAGTTATGTGTGAGTCCTCATTTACATGAGATGTATAAGGGTTGTTCGAGGACGAACAAGGCTTTAAGTGTGAGGTAGGTGATGTCGGGCAAATAGCATGCTCGAGTGATGCTTTCTATCTTAAGTTTTGTAACATTTATCCAACTTATTTATATGCATTCTCATGTATTTTTATGAAAATGTGAATATATATACTAACCAACATGATTAGTTCTTGTTTTTGTAGGTTTAAAATGATTTTTAGGAACTAATCAATGAGTTGGTGAAGTGGAGCATGGAATCGGAGTAAAACACGAGCGTCGGCAAGGAGGATGTGCGAAACAGCCCACCTGCGCGTTGGCAAGCGTGCCACGGCCCAGGGCAAGGCTGCCCGACAAAGAGGCGTGACACGCCCTCAAACGCACTTGCACAAGCGGCATGACATGCTGCCAACGGACAAATTTGCTGCTTCGCGACTATTTTAATTCCAGATTGCCTACGCGATGCCTCCGTGTCACGGAGGTAAATTGGCGCGTTCACCTCATTCTGCAGGAGCTATTCCATGCAGGGAATAATTTTGTATATTTCTCATTTACTATAAATTGGACCTTAGCTCTAATCATTTGTCACGTAATATTTCTGAAAAACTACCAAGGAGTGAGGGAGAAGTAGGAGAACTCACCTAGGGTTTATCAAATTTCATCTTCTCTTCTACCAATTCTTGTAAGTATGTTACTTTAACAATGTTTCTTGTAATTTTACGAACTTGAATTTCTAGAACCCTTCCTCTAGGGTTGAAGCCATAAGTTATGATTGTGTTTTAATTTGTTTTGGAATTAAGTTATTGATTGTTGTTTTGTCTTGCAATCTTAATTATAGTTTTTTAATGATTGATCACCATGAAAACACACACGTTAAGCGCCGTGGTCTTGATAAAGAAAATATAGGAAAGAACAAAAGAATGTAGGAAGCAAGTTTGTATCTCAAAATATACTTCGTGGTTAGGATAAAAAATTATACCTAACTTGTCTTGCTTGGTTGATAAAACGGAATGAGAACATGAATTAACTTACAAATGTCACTCCACCACTCAAATAAGTAGTTGTGAAACTAAGTTTAGTAAATGATTAGAGTACGAGTCCATAATCACATCTACGTAAGCCACATCCACGTAATTTAATTTCCCCAATTAGCATGTCACATCACCACAAAACGATGTAGTTGTGATGCTAGTTTACATCTTTGTTTAAAGGCTCGAAAGACCATGAACATGAAATTTTAATTATGTGAGACGACAATTGATATTTTCATACTTAAACCATTGCAAATCACTTAGTATCGCGTGATTATCCGGCTTTAACTTTAGCTGCTCATGAATGAATTAGTGTTCGTTGACCACATCTGGACTTAATTAAATTTCTCGAAAAGTCTATATAATCAGCACTTCATGACATTTGTATATCACACTTGAACTCGATAGTTAGCTGAATTGGTCAGTCCACTGTGGGTTCGACATTGACTCTTATAAAGGTCACTATCTTAGCATTTAACCCGTACACTTAAAGCAATACCATGTCTAGATAATTATCACTACGCAACTTGGTCTGTATACTGGTATATGCTTAATTAACCCTTACCCTTAATATTGGATTATCTATCCTGGACAAGTTCAAGCTATTAGATGAGAGATTTGATACCCTCAATCTCATTTAATCCCTTCTTCCATTCACTACCCCCTTGATCCGTATGAGAATAAGGCGAGTTCCAATGTTTGCAACCATTAAGAAATAATTAAAATGAAGGAAAAGCAATACATGCATTAAACCCGTTCAAGAGTCACTAAGTGTTTTACCTATATGTGCTAATTCATCATCGTTCTCACAACCCTAGTTATGGGCCCTAGTTATGGGTTTAGCTACTCATGCTTGTATAATCGCAATCACAAAGTATAAAAGAAATCATAATTGCAACTTACAAAAATTCATAGAAGAAAACCACATGAATTGAATAAAACACCAAAATCGATGAACAAAACTTCAATATCGTTTGATTCCCAAAATCAAGAACAGAATTTACAAACTTTGTTTCTTGAACCAAGAATGCTTGTTAACAACACCAAAATTTACGTGAAAAGTGGTAAAATAAACTGTATTTGAAAAATAAACCTAAAATATTATATTTATAGTTCCAAACAAATCATATCCTAACTAAAATTGGACTCTAGGTCGGCAGGGGTAACGGGCCAAGTAATGACTCGTTAGGTCTCCCAACGAGTCATGGCCAGTGATTTTGACTCGTTCTCAGCAACTTATCTAGTCTTGGTGACGGGTCACCTAACGACTCGTTAGGATTGGGCACGAGTCATTAGGTCCCTTGTAGCCCTGGCTCACCAAATCCTCTAGAGCACTTAACGGATGCCCACAGTGCCTGATGACGAGTCTTCACATCACCTGACGACTCGTTATGTATCTCATTGTCTTCACTGGGCACTTCTTTAGAATTTCTTCGCCCAGTCTCCATAACAGTCATAACAACTCGTTACCAGATGTAACAAGTCGTGCCTTCAACTCGTGAGGTACACTGGATCCTCTTTTGAAAATTCCTGCTCTTCTCCATAACTCCAGGCACAATTCATTCATTGGGACGATGACTCGTGGCCTGGGTATCAGCCTACAAATTGTCCATTTTTTCCTTACTTTGCCTATTTTTCGTTCCGGGCCAGTTTTCCTGCAACATTTAACATAAACGCATCATATCTACATAAACATACCCAGAATGTGCATAGTTTCTTGGTTTGAAGGGTCGAAAGTGCCATAAAATCACGGCACATCAATCATGACATTGGTTGGTTTAAGATCATTTTTGTTGTGTACAAAACAAACTAATTTTTTAGATAACAAAGTAATTTAAAATGTAAGAGAATGAGTAAATCATAAGAAAAGTTGGAATAACATGAGGCTTTCATTGAATTTGAAAACACTGACAGACTTTAGCTACAACCCATACAAGTGCGGGTCTAGGAGAAGTAAAAATAGTACTGAGGAACATAAGAACATAAAGGGTGGGTCTCTGGCCTTATCCGATGTCACGCCCCGCCTTGGGAGGCATGACTGGCACCTGGTGCCCTACTAGGATCTGGACTGCTGGACTACTGAGCCTAAGCACTTCTAGTGCCAGGCTGGCTCTAATTCTGGATTTATGAAAACAACGGGCTATATAACGGCTATAAATACAGCCTCCAGTCGACAAGGCCTATAGCCACCTGTAGGAATATAACAGCTACCCAGAACAACTGAACATAAGGGAACTTATGCCGACCGACAAGGCCACCATGCTTACTAGTTCATCTAAGAAATGAAAACAAGTACCAAGCTACTATGTGACCGACAAGGTCACCACTACCAACTGAATAAGGCCCCACACGGCCGATGCATACAACTGCAACACACAAATGGCCCCACACGACCTACACAGCTAACCACAGGGAATATATACAATCTGCAAGCCTCTAAGAATAGCAAGATGGTCGGG
>JACEIK010017800.1:0-11653 GCA_018107945.1 Datura stramonium | reverse complement strand
GGCAGTTTCATCTTTATGGGGAAGAATGAGGATTTTATGGTTATGATAATTAGTATAGGAATGGAGCATGTAGGCATAGATGATTCTCATTAGTAGTAGAGCAGTTAAATGAAAAGAACATACCTGATGACTATGAATGACTGCCCCTTTAAGATCTTGATAACACTGCACAAGTTAATACATAGCCCTTGTCAAATTTTAAAATATTATCCTGGACTTGGGACACACAAGTAAATGTGCTAATCTAGGATGAATACACAGATAATAATGAAATAAGGAATTTGCATAATCTAACCAATCATTGAAGGTGACCTATGCAATCTTAATCATCCCCAATTGTAACTTGTTCTTTTCAAAGAGATCCCTGCCTAATTATTTGATAAAAATATTAGCTATTTGCTCTTCAGTGGAACAAAACATAATTGAAATATGACCCTTTTCTACATTATCTCTAAGAAAATGGTGTCTTATATCAATATGTTTGGTTCTTTTGTGTTGAGTTGGATTTTTGCAATGTTGATAGCACTAGTATTGTCATACAAGATTGGAACACATCCCACATCAACACCAAAATTCAGTAACTATTACTTGATCCATAGTAACTGTGCACAACATGAACCAACTACTACATATTCAGCCTCAGCAGTGGACAAGGCAACTGAGTTTTGCTTCTTTGTGGACCACGAGATCAGACATGGTCCAATGAAGTGTGCCATCCCTGTAGTGCTTTTCCTATCCACCAAAAATCTTGCATAATCAGCATCTAAATTATCCTACTAAGGAGAAATTACTTCCCTTAGGATATCATAATCCCAGATCAGTTGTCCCCTTCAAATATCTTAAAATTCTTTTGACAGCCTTCAGATATGACTCCTTGGGGTTTGCTTGAAATCTAGCACACAACCCAATATTGAAAATAATGTCAGGTCTACTAGCAGTAAGATATAAAAGGGAACCAATCATACCTCTGTACAGTGTCTGATCTATGGATGGACCTATTTCATCAAGGTCCAATTTTGTGGTTGTGGCTGTGGCAATAGGGGTGTCAATCTCTTTGGTAGACTCCATGTTAAATCTTTAAAGCAGCTCCTTCACATACTTTTGCTGATGAATCAAGATTCCAGTGGGGTCTGCTTGATTTGTAATCCAAGGAAGAAATTTAATTCTTCCATCATGCTCATTTCAAATTCTCCATTCATGAGCATGACAAACTCTTGAGTCATGTCACTGTTATTAGATCCAAATATGATGTCATCTACATACACTTACACAATCAGCAGATCCTTACGTTTTGTTCTTAAGAACAATGTGTTAATCTTTCCTCTTATAAGTCCATGTTGCAGAAGGAATTTTGAGATTCTCTCATACCAAGCTCTTGGAGCTTGCTTCAACCCATACAAAGATTTATCTAACTTGTAGACATAATTAGGAAATTCAGAGCTTTCAAACCCTGGGGGTTGCTTCACATAGACCTCCTCTTTCAAATAACCATTGAGGAAAGAACTCTTCACATCCATTTGGTAAAGAGTAATTTCCTTGAAGGCTGCAAAAGATATGAGTAATCTAATTGCCTCAAGTCTTGCAACAGGAGCAAATGTCTCATCATAGTCAATTCCTTCTTCTAGACTATAACCTTGGACCACCAGCCTAACCTTGTTCCTTGTGACAGTTCCATGCTCATCTAAATTATTCCTGAATACCCATTTTGTGCCAATTACAGTCCTTCCTTCAGGTGGTGGTACCAAATGCCAAACCTTGCTTCTTTCAAACTAATTCAGTTCCTCCTACATAGTCAAAATCCAGTCTTCATCAAGGAGAGCCTCTTTTACCTTTTTGCGTTCCAATTTAGACAGGAAGGCATTGAAGGCACACAGATTTCTCAAACCTGATCTGGTAGTAATTCCAGAGGTAAGATTTGTCAGAACATTTTCGATTGGATGAGAATCCTGATACTTGTAGCTCTCCAGCTACGGTCCTTGTGAAGTTCCTGCATTGGAATTGACTTGCTGCAATGATGATGACTCAGATTCATTACTTGTTGTTCCCCCTGTCTATGAGCCACCATATTATTCCACAGAAACAGGTACAACAACCTGTTCCTGAGTATGTTCATCACTTTCGCTTTTATCCTGCATGTTAGTCTGAAGCATAACACAAGATTTATAAAAAATAACATGCACACTTTCCTCAACACTGTTTGTTCTTTTATTCAACACTCTATAAGCTTTACTATGTTGAGAATAACCTAAGAAGATTCCCTCATCACTTCGGCCATCAAATTTTCCCAAATTATCTTTTCCATTATTATGAATAAAACATTTACATCCAAAAATTCTAAGATGAGCAATGTTTGGTATTCTGAGGTCTATTCACGCATCTTTTCAAAATATAACAAGCAGTGCTTATGGCTTCAGACCATAGATTTTTTGCAAGATTACTTGCAATCATCATAGTTCTACCCATGCCCTCTAAATTCCTATTTTCTCTTTCAACTGCTCCATTTTGCTGTGGTGTTTTTGGAGCAGAGAAGTTATGATTTATTCCATTTAATGAAAAAAACTCTAAGAATTTTTAAATTCTATTCCATGGTCAGATCTTATGGAAATTAAGGAAGAGCCTAATTTCTTTTTCATTCTTTTAACAAAGACATAGAATACATCAAAAGCATCATCTTTAGAGGCTAAAAATAGAATCCATGTATACCTAGAGTAATCATCAATGAGAACAAAAATGTACCTTTTTCCACCTCTGCTTCTTACTCTCATAGGTCCACACAAATCCATATGCAACAAATCCAGATATTTGGTTTTACTTACTTGATTTTTTGATGTGAATGATGTCCTCACCTGCTTCCCCCTCACACAAGCACTACAGACACTGTCATTTTTGAACTTAGTCTTAGGAAACCCTATGACCATGTCCTTTGAAGCAAGTTTGTTTATCTGTTTCAAACTAGCATGCCCCAGTCTTTTGTGCCAGAGAAGGGGATCACTGTCCATTGCACTAAGGCAAGTCAGATTTGTATCAGGCATTCCCATGATGTCTGCCTTGTATACATTTTTGTGTCTTCTTGCACTTAGCACAATTTCTTTTGTATCCATCCTTTTGACCTTGCATTCTGCAGAGGTAAATGTTACCTTATTTCCTTTATCACAGAACTGAGATATACTCAGTAAATTATGTTTCAGTCTATCAACATGATACACATATTCCAAGGCCCTTCTTTTTGAGCTTCCAATCTTGCCAATTCCTATAATAGTACCCTTTTTTCCATCACCAAAAGACACATTCCCCCTTTTAGTGGAGTGAGTGAAAGAAATTGTTGTTTATCTCCTATCATGTGTCTTGAACAAGCACTATCCATGTACCAATGCTTGCTCCCATTCACTCTTACCTGCAAAACAACTTAGGGGTTAATTTTAGGAACCCATACAAGCTTGGGTCCCTTTTTATGAAAAAAAGGATGAATCAAGTTTCTTCTTGCCCAGTGTGGCAACAGGTTGGGTGACCTGTTTCTACTGGCATTTTTATATTTAATTCCTTTAACCAACAAGATACTCCTATTTTTGCTTCTTACTGCTACTGAACATTCAGTGGTAGGGTGACCATGCTGATCACACAGGTAACACAAATCTTCAGTGACACTTGATTCTGTAAAAAAACCTATTCCAGCTCTTTCATTATGAACCTTTCCACTTAGATTATTTATAATACTAGAGGACTTGTTCCACCTATTTGCTCTCTCAAGATCAATTGTTAGCCTAGAGACTTCCAGACTCAACTTCCTTACTTTTTCTTTTTCACAAAAGTAATCAATTTTGCAGTGCTTCAGTTCAGCCTCAACCTTCTTCAATTATCATTGGCTTCATCCTTTTAACTTGAAGGTTTTTGCAAGTTCCCATTTACTGACTGAAGTTCAACTATGTGTTTCTTCAGTGCACAATTTTCTTTCTCAGTGATTTCTTTACCCCTTTTAGATCAATGAATTCAAATTTTAGACTAGAAAGAGCATTAAATAATTGATCTCTATCAGAGGTGATTTCCTAAAGATTTTTCATAGCAGCATTCATCATTAATATCAGTTTCTTTTTAGACACATTATGAATATTTTCATTTAGGTCAGAGATACATACCTGAGAGTTCTTGTCTTCTTCTTCGCAATCAGAATCTCCTACTGCCATGAAGGCAGTTTCATCAACTTCATCATCTGACTCATCAGATTCAGATCCCCAAGTAGCCATCATTGCAAAGATTTCCTTCTTTTTTGTCTTTTCTTTCATTTCCTTTTCAGCTTTCTCTTTTTCAGCTCTTTCTTTTCTCCACTCAATTTCCCATAGTGGACAATCCTTGATCATGTGATCAGTTTTGTTACACTTGTAGCACCCAGCTGAAGACTTTTCATTGGATCTTCTTTTGTTACTTGGTCCCTTTTTGTCATATCCCTTCTCCTTTTTGAGAAATTTTTTGAACTTCTTAGCAAGGAGGGTAATATGCTCATCCTCATCATCAGATTCGTCAGTGTCACAAGCCTTGAGAGCTACTGATTTTTATGACTAACTCTTCTTTCTTTGAATCATCCATATTCATCTCGTATGTCTTCAAATTTACTACCAATTCATCTAACATCATGGTAGAAATATCTTTGGCTTCTCGAATAGTAGTGACTTTGACATCCCATTTTGCTTTAGGAAGCACCCTTAGGACTTTATCAACTTGTTCTTCAGTAGTGAGTACCTTTCCTAGTAAGGATAGTTCATTTACCAGCTAGGTAGGCCTTGTTATCATTTCTTGCAAAGACTCACCTTCTTTCATCTTGAATGTTTCATATTCAGTAAACAACATGGCTACTTTGAACTTCCTGACCTGACTTGTTCCTTAATGAGCATTGATCAAGGCATCCCAATTTTTTTTTGCGGTTGAGCAATTCAAAATTCAGTTGTACTCATCAGGACCCAACCCACACACAAGGATATTCTTAGCTTTGGCATTTTTCTTGAGGGCTAACAGGTCATCCTCTGTGAATTCGGACCTCACTTTTAGAATTTCGACTCCATCCACCATCTTCTTTGGAATAATGGGTTCGGTGATAATTCTATCCCATAGTTCATAATCCTCAGCTTGGATGAAGTTTTCCATGCGAGCCTTCCACCAAATGAAGTGCGAGCCATTGAAAAGAGGTGGTCGGGTGGTTGACTGTCCTTCACAATGTCCAAGGGGTGGTGCAAAATTCATCATGATCTATCTTAGGTGTTAGACTTTTAAGATAAACTTTGCTCTGATACCACTTGTTAGATTGCACGATCTAAGGACTTGCTTTTACTGTTTGCCTACGAATGAAATAAGTCATCAGACGTGTTCCACTTGTGTGAATAAATCAGTAAATAAATAAGACAATGATTTAGTGTGAAAAACACCCGACTCCAAAGGTGAAAAAAATCACGACTGTACTCCACAGGAATTTTCTCCAACTTTACTAACTTCAAGAGCCTCTTCAAACAGTTGATTACATCTCCTGCAATCTAAGAAATTATAAACTCTAATTCCTAACTGTTCTACCTCCAACAACAATGTCTTACTAGTAACACTTACTTGAAAAGACCAACTTTTCTCAATTCAGTTTATGACTTACTGATTCAAGAATACAATGATTAGAACTCAATCACAAATTTCTAGTACAAGAATAGCTAACTCTAGCTTGACACTTTACTAGACAAGTTTGTCGACAATAATCTCACCAAAAGCAAACTGTTCTTTTCTCTCTTTGTGAGTGTATGTTTCTTCTGAGATATCAACCTCCATCATATACACGCATCTCCGGAGACTTCATGTTTCTTCCAAACTTTTTACGGCGACATCTTTGCCCGCCTTTGGAGTTCCTCTTGTGTTGGACTCTTCATGCAACTCACTTCTTGCAATGATTGTATCATAATCAGACTCCAACTCTCTTGATATATCCACATGTAGATTTAGATGAGTTTGTTGATTATTGCCTATCAAATCCATGATTTTCACACCCTTGCTTTTGGATAATGGCATCTTATTACACAGACTACTCGATACTTCATTGGACCAGCTTCATTCACCTGTTTCATCAACCTGTTGTCAAGCATCAAAATTTAAAGACTCAACAGGGGCCCAGTTACAGAAGCTACGGTATGATCCATAGTCGAGCTAAGGCTCAGGATCTAATTACAACAGTCACATTATGACCAATAGTCGGGCCAAGGCTCGGGTTTTCAGTTATAAGAAATTACATTATGACCCATAGTCGAGCCAAGGATCGGGGCCCAGTTATGCAGCCTAGACAACTTAGACACAGATACAGTTATAGGAGCCCGAATGGCTCAAATATAGTTTCAGGAGCCCAGATAGCTCAGATACAGTTCTAGGAGCCCAGATGGCTCCGATACAGTTACAATTACTTGCAGAGTCTATGGGGTACCAATAGGGGTATATAGACTGATTGGCACCTGCCAAGGCTTATGGGGGCCAAGTTAGGTTATTTTGTGTTTCTCGTACCTTTCCAGCTTATGGGGTCCAGATTAGGTTCTTGTTTGCAAATTTGTCGGCCAGTTATAACTTATGAATGAACAGTCGTACAGTTTCATCTCATACACATGTAGTGACTTACTAGATGTAGGTTATGGAAAGAAATTACAAGTTAACTTCTAGCCCTTATTACTATTCACTTTCAGTTTTTCTATTACTGCCTTACATATTCGGCACATATTGTACTGACGTACAACTATGGGGCACTGCATACTTGCCTGCAGGTTTAGACAGAGTTTAGGATCCTTAGTAGCAGTGGTTCATAGTATGCAGTTTGGCCAGCTCCTTTCATTCGGAGTTTTCAGGTTTTAGAGATTGTAGTTTTTCATTTATATAGCATTTGGGTAGGCTGGGGCCCTGTCCCAACCACTATTTGTATTCTGAGAGGCTTGCAGACTATAGTATCCTGTTAGTTAGCTGTTGTTGTCCGTGTGGGGCCCATGTATATCTTATCAAAGTGTTGGCCGTGTGGGGCCTAGTATAGCTGCTTATTTTCCTACCTGTTATAACTAGACAGCATAGTGGTCTTGCCGGCCCGCATAGGATCCCTATTATTGAATTGCTGTTTGTTAGCTGTCTTCCTTTACAGGTGTCGTTGTCGGCCAGATGCTGTATTTATAGTCGAGATATAGCCTGTCGTTTTCTTGAATTAAGAGTCAGGCATACACCAGGAGTGCACCCGGTCAGTTAGGTCAGTCCAGATCCCAGTGTGGCATTAGGTGCCAGTCATGCCTCCCAAGGTGGGGCGTGAAAAACTTGGTATCAGAGTAGGTCGTATCCCAGGGAGTCTGCAAGCTGTGTCTAGTATGGTCTTATTTATAAATGTGTTGTGCACCACATTTTATTAGCAGGAGGCTACGAGGCATGATAGTATGGTTACCCCTCCTTCTTCTCAGATCATCCTATAGAGCCAAGTTGTATAGGGATGAGTCTCTAAGTGTTCTTTGTTATGTCTATCTAGAATAATGTTTGATATTGAACAAACTTCAATCAGTCACAAGTCAGCTACAACAACAAGAGAGGGTACCAGTGAAATACCATAGTTGAGGGGGGACAGTTAGCCTAAGGGCAAAGGTAGACGTCTTTTAATCACCCCAGCATCCTTCCGGGGCACTAGGAACCTCATAAGGTAATGGATATGCCAGCACCGTCCCCAGTTCTTTTTACAGCCTCAGAGTAAGAGGTCAGTAATATGGTATATGTATAAGTTGGTTTACTTAATAGATATTTAGAATTACGCAAGAGCAATAGTTAATGTTGGGTCACCTGAAAGGGTATAAAAGAAGGGGGAAATTGCGGGGTCCTTACCCCCCAACTCTTCGAAGGTAGTAAAGTTCCATACTTCAGCCCTACCATAGTAAGATATGGCTACTTACTACTGTCTAGCCTTTTCTCGTATGATAGAAAGCGTAAACACGATACTTCCCAGTATGTATAGTAAAGAGGGGCTAGAATTGTTGATTCCAGAAAAATGTTAGAAAGTGATTAAGACTCCTAATGTTTAAGTAAGTCACCTAGACCCTCACGCAGCAAATCAAGAGGGTAGGTAAGATTGTTAGTAACACCCAAGTGCGGGTGAGAGTCTATAAGCAGTAAACCCCCAATAATAGTAAAGTTCAATCCAGAAATAGACTAACCCCATCACGGTGTGTGGATGATGGTAAGACGTACCTATAGAATAATGGATATGACCCTAGTTTGTTATGTCAATAGAGAAGTTATATGAATGAAATTGGCCCGAGTGTGGCTCAGAACGATATAGGTCAGTAGACTTGGCTAATAGTATCCTAGGCAATAAGATGCAGGAGGCATGAGCCCCAGATCTATGCCTCTAGAAGTAAGGGGAAGACATGAGTATCTAACTTTGTACCCCTAGTTGTGGAGACAGATGAGTGACGGTACGGAGACCCTAGCCAAGCGTAGTCAGAGATAAGGCCCAACAGAAGGAGCCACTGGCCCTCGAAATAGTAGGGGACAGAGTTTTGAGACCCAGAGGCCAACTCTATGTTCTAAATATAGCAGAGTTTCGTCAGTAGATTATAGTAGGGCATACCATGCCCGTCATTTCCCACACTCGATTTTGACGAAAATGTGCTAGGTTATAAAAGAGATTTACTACTAGCACAGGAATAAGAAGGATATTGTTGAGTTGTGACACAGAGCCCTAATGACTAGCAAGAGCAGGTTGGGTTGCAAAAATCGGGCGGGCTAATCCAAAGAATAGCCGTTCCTGCGTGAAAGTGAGAAGTAGACAATATGAATATAGCTATAAGGTTAATTCGTACCAGGCGTAAATATGATCCTAGTGTGTTGTTGTTGAGAAGATAATGAGGTTAACTTATTTCTTGTTGGATAGAATGACGTTTCAGCTAAAGAGAAAAAACATTCCGGCTATATGGTATCTCAATGTCAATTAACTTCTGGGTAAGGGGCACAACCCACAACTAAGTTTAGGAAGAGTTATCAGGACAGATTGGGATGCATGTTAATTTAAGTACCGCCCCTCATCCCCAAATGAATATCCAAGCAGAGCACACGACTCAGACACCCGGAGTTATGTTAAAGGTGAGAAAGTAGGTTTCCTATATAACGGCCTAAAATAGGTAAGTCAGGGATAATTAAATCGAGAATACTGCATCAATATGAGGGAAACAGTTAAACTAATTCGGAGATATGTACCGGCAGCCCAGGGTCGCCGAAAATATTACTCTAGCATATGGAGAAGTTAGAAATTGAAGCACTGACTGGATGTTCCTAAAAACTTGCCAATGAAGGGCGTTATGAGATTTGACAAGAAGAGCAAGTCCAGCCCTAGATTCATTAAATTATACCGGGTCCTCCGAGAGACTAGCCAAGTGGCCTATGAGATAGAGTTGCCTTCGGGGCTAAGATCTGTTTATCAACACCACACAAGCGCATAGAAGACCTTTTCCCAGATTGACCCAGCCGGAGATACTTAAGGTAAAGAAGCGATATTTCATGAAAAGACTTCAATAGTATATTAGATGGTCATATTAGGGGGAGCTAATTTAAGAACCAAAGTTGTAACTTATTAGAGTATCGTGAAGGAATGGAAATGTAGCAGAAATGAATTGAAAAAAACTACGAATGATGTAAGTTTGGATAGTTTCAGTTGTTCCAGGCCCTATGACGAAAATATACGGACCTAGCCAAATTCAGTTAAAGTATAGTAGTTTCATATGCTTTATAAATGACCTTTGTTGCAATTGTTAACAGTTGGGTACATACATGTAGTACTGTTATGTTATTTAGATGATGATAGCGTCCCATGAGGCGCCTATGTTGGACTTTTTTGCATTTCAGGTTCCCGGATAGTCCATATTATAGAGGATACTCTACCAAAATTTTTCTGGCATTAGATAAAAAGAGTTGAGTCTTGTAAGCCTAAAGATTACAATCGAGGATGAATGTTCCAAAGGGGGGGAAGATGTTACACCTTGTAAGATGTTAGCGGTTAGTAAGCATACGCATGGATTTGTGATGAGTAAAAAGAGCTTGACGCATGGGCGGAAAGGCCTCGGAAGCAGGGTTGGGCAAGGCTAGGTCGCGAGGGACCAGTGCGACGCGTTAGCCGGTAGGGCACTGGCCAGCACGACGCGCCAGGCCCATGGTGCACTGAGGGGCGTGATGCGGGGGAAGTTTGCGCTTTGGGCGGCGCAGGGCGCCTCCCTGACACCGCCCTTAGCTATATATAAACCCCCCTCTCTCATTTTTCACCAATGAGACCCACGACCAGAGAATTAGAAGTACGCACGTTTTCAATAGTTTTTCGTCCGATTACGCTACCAAATGCCGTCCAAATGCAAATTAACTTTGGGTAATGAGTTCTAGGCCTACGTGAAGCATTACTACAGAGTTATTTCTCAAAAATTCACTCGGAAAACCAAAACCCCACCGAGTAAAGGTTGTTGGAATTGCTTCAAATTGAATCCTAAACAGCCCTAGGCATCAAGTAAGCATTTCTCCCTTCTGAACTCTCGAGAAATTGCGGGTTTTCACTGGGTATTTCAGATTTAAAGTATAGTTGATATTATTATTGAAAGATATCATTATTGGCTGAATTTAGTATTGAAACTAGCTCTATTCTCTCAGTATAAGGACTGCAGTTGAGTGGAACTACTGGCTTCAGGTTCGAACTAATCAGTTAAACGAGAATCAACATTTGAGGTATGTTAAGGCTTATTCCTTCGGCAAGTTATTCTCATCGTACAATGATACGATTTATGTTTTTGAGCATAGATAATGATCCTACTTGTTGTAATTAGCTGTTGCTAGTATATTAAATCCATGTATGTTGTGGTTAGCTGCTTTTAGTAGGTTATGATTACATATGTTGTGGCTAGCTGTTAGAAAGCATATTAAGAGTATATTGCAGTATCCCTCATCGAGAAAGAAGAGGTTAAGGGTGACTCACGCTAGGAGCGTCATAGAAATTCCTCTACCCTTCTATTCACTGAGTTAGTAGAAAAGATGTTTTGCTGCCATGCCTAGACTTTAGATGTATGTGGGTAATAGTTGGGCCTGAGTTAGTAAGTTGAACAACATAGGAACAACTGGGCGATATAACTATCAATTCGGCGCCTATATTGTCAGTAAAGCTCGTCCAGAAACTGTTGGCATACCTTGACGCCTCGAGGGATAGAATTAAGTTAGTATGGCCTTACCCCAGAGTTAGTGGCACCAGAGTTGCCTAGATCATTGAGGTCCAGTCCGCCACATAGTGGCTATCGCCAGTGACAGTTAGTTTCAGTCGACATGGTGCTTATCGCACAAGCCACTCAGGGCACCACCTCAGTTGTACGAGCCTGATAGAGTAGTAGATACCCTAAGAGGGGGGGGGGAGTTTTGTTAGTAGCTAGATACAGGGCCAACACCCCAACCTACTCTTATTAGATATTCAAGTACAGGTTGTCGGGAATGGCTAAGTACAGATAAACACACCTACGAGGTTAGGAATCACCCAGAGAAGGAATACAAAATCTGAACAGACTCAGTTAGTGTCTCAGGGACTAGAACCACAGTATTACAGTATTACACCCAGGCCAAGAGTTATAATAAGCTGCCTATGGGAGGTTAGGACTGA
>JACEIK010017797.1:0-10746 GCA_018107945.1 Datura stramonium | reverse complement strand
CTATACTTTCTAACCATTTTCATGAGATCGAAATTGATCTTTATTTATATTAAGTGATTTTACAGCTATTAGGGTATTTAATTGGATCTCTTTAAAACTTTTAAATCCTTCAAGGATTTTCATATATTCTTCATTATCTATCTAGACATGAAAATAATTTCATTATACACATATTAAGTTTTTCATGTATTGCCAAACTTATGAGCAAGCTCAAAATAATTGCATCCACCATAGGAGGACCTCTCCATATAATAATATCAGGATCTGTGAAAAATTCTTATGCCACGAGAATCCATTTATATCCACTGACATTATACTTGAATTGCGTATTTTTATTTAACCAATAATTTATCTATCCGGACTTCTTGACAGATTTGAATTCAAGATCCTCGTCAACATTTATAATATTGAGCGCTATATTATACCAAAGGTATCGTCGATGATTATTTTGATATCGATCTAATACGACATAACTTATCAAGATCTCTTTATTTTTTCATCATTTCATGTGCCTGAATAATTGCCAAGGTTTTATGAAGTATTATGTCGTGGTGCTCCTTTTAAAGCACTTGCTTCATTATTCTGATCATCTTGATCATTTGCTCTTCTCCTTCTTCAAGGAGTTTTTATTTCTAGAATCGATTGACCTATCATGCTTCAGGCGTGCCATAGACTTGTCCTTCAATGACTCTAATTTTTATTGGAGTATTTACAACTGGATTATAACATAGGGTCAGCAAATACATCTGACAATTAATTTATAATATTTTACAAGTGAATTATCTCTTGAACTTTAAGTTCACATTTTTTTAGAGGATCAAGATAATTTATCCCACACACAATTTTTAGCTGCTAATCACTTCTCCCCATAATATTAGAAATACTAACATTTACCCCCAACCTCATTTGGGGACACATCTTTGTGCGTTACGGTGGAACAATTGAATCATATACGCAACATTCAAACTTTTAGATGAAATTATTTAGTTCCTGACCCTGAACCAATTGTGATAGGGGAACCTTATTGGCTTGATGCATTCAAGTGTTGCTACATGTTAAATATACATATCTCATACCAAATTCTATTTGGGAGTTTTATTCTCATAACCAATGATTTAGCTATAATTAGAGGTATATATTTTTGCTAAACCAACATTATCAACATGATTTTATAATTTAAAACCGTGCTCTTAATTTAACAATTCGAGCAACAACCTTGCAAAAATCAATTGCAAGTTGATATCAAAGCACATGTGATCATACCATAGATGCATCTATTAAAATTATATAATAGCAAACGGTTCACATGGCAGATGAATTGGTCCATATTCATCTTTTATAAGTTTTAAAATTTCAGGGAATATAATCCCAATCTTAGTTGATATAATGATCATTCTATCATGAGAACAAGTAACACAAGAGAATTCTTAAAGAATCTTTTATTTCTTCAACATATAACCACGTGAATTCTCAATTATTTTACATCACATTTGAACCGGGATAGCCAACCGATTTTGCCAACTTATCTTTATTTCAATAAACTTCTCATTTACTTTGGCATGTAATTTCGTCACCATACCTATATTTATGTATTACAAATAAAATAAAATGACAGGTAATCTATTACATAAATATTTATAGCCCGCTTCAATTGTAGTAATATAAAGATATTAGATCTTTTCATAATTTATAGTCTCAATTTTTTTCGATGTCTTTGAAACTTATAAGTTTCCTTTTGAGACTTACTACAATAGTAACACATTAACTATTTCGGAGCTCTCAATTAATTTTTTGTACTACCACATATTTCATCATATGAACATCATTAATAGTCTCTCCATATAGTTTCAATTGAGAAACAATTCTGAATGCTGAAGAGTTGTACTCATGAACAGGATTATCGTCTTGATGGATCCAATCATATCGTTCCTTTGGGTGGATGACCATCTTTAGGTGGTCATACCTTTCTTTTAGGCTATTCCATAAAACAAGTGGATCCTTAATTGTGAGATATTTAATTTTCAGAATTTCATCAAGATGATGACGCAAGAATATCATAGTCTTAGCACGATCTTAATTTGATATTTTGTTTTCATTTTTAATGATATCTCCAAGACCCATTGCATACATATGAATTTCAGCATCTAACACCCATGAAAGGTAGCTCTTGTCCGAACTTTTAAGGGCAACGAACTCAAGTTTCATAAGATTAGCCATATTGAAAGGAAGAGGAAAAAAATATAATACCTTAGCCTTCAAATTTTGAGATGGTAGAATCATAGAGAAATAATATCACCAAAGAGATATAATTCCTGTTCTTTTTAAAAGAAATTTTGATTTTTCTTACCTCAGATCTTTTCAAAGTGAGTGTTCAACGCAGAGACTCGTGCTGATAACGTGTTATGAAATAATAAAGGAAGAACAATAATATTATAGAGAAAAAGAGAATAGAGTACTACTTATTTCTCTTGAGGGATAAAGAGATGAATTACAATGAATGAAAAATCCTCTATTTATAGGGAAAGATTAATCCTAACTTAGATATTCACTATAATATAAGTACACATTAAGAGCTTATTTGATTGCAAGCTAATCCAATCGTATTTATCCAGTTGCAGGCTTATCCAATGAATATCCACCTAATATAATATACTAATAACAATTTTACCTTTATCTTTTCATTTGTTTCTTTTTTTTTATAGCTCTCATACTTCTCTAATTCATTTTTATCTTTCAGAAATGTCTATATTCCATTTATTTCTTCTTCTTTGACTTCTCTTGCTGTTCATACTAACCCTCCATTCTTTGCTACATAATAAATTCTCTCCTTCCTCAAAATCATCAAATTATACTAAATTAGAAAAATTCAAAATATGATATGTTCATTCCTTTTAAAAGTTTCTCATATAAATTTAACATACAATTGAGACAAATAATCTATAAGAGCTTAGACCAAAACTTTAAGCTTTAGTCTCTTTGAGAAACAAATTGCTATATTAGGAAAAAAGCGAAAAGATAAATTTTGTAGGAGCTACATTTGTGAATACCGTGTTATCCAAAAGTCAATAATGAGTTAGTCTGCGCGTCACACAGTCAGGAAAAAGAATCATAATATAACCTTCGAACTCATAATTACTATTCCAACTATCTTTCTGTGTCATCCTACCAGACATCATCATGAGTAAGAATAGATCTTGACTTGAGAAAAACTCATGGATTGGTGAAAATATATGTATATTTTTCTTAGATAATTTTTCCTTACATCTTTTTTTGTCATATGGTAAGACATCCATCTTTTATACATTTAGGTCTTTTTTGGTACGAGGAATAAGGGATAAATAGTCTCAAGATTATTTTTTGAATGAGTTTATTTCATGTTTAGTTGGGATAAAATCTCGGAATAACTTATTTCAAAGTTACAGTGTGATCTTTATCTCATATTGAGGGTGGGATAGTAATCCTGACATAACTAATCCTAGAATAATTATTTCAAGATAACTTATTTTCCAACCGTACAACCTCTAAGGGTTTAGTATATATAACAAAAAACCTCATCTTTATGGACTTGAAAATAAAAGCCAAACCTTTAAATATAACACCTCTGCGAGTTTTTCATCTTACTATCAAAAAGATCACCTTGGACATTAATTTTAACAACAGAAAATATATAGAAGTACCTATGAGTCTAATAACATCATTGACCTCTTCAAAATTAATTTTCTACGGAATCTCTTAGTACAAAAGAGAAAAAGTGTTGAAAATTAGAGTACTATTGATATTATACTACCCTTGTTTAAGAGACAAGACACTATAAGTCACAACTTAATAAAATTAAATTTTAAAAACAGGTACTACACCAATGAAAGCTTTAAGGAATTTTGCTTCATTTCTCCTTCATCATTTCACTTGTGCTTCTTGTTTGGCTTCAACCAAACCTCTCATCTTCTCAAGAAAATCTTACAACTCAACTGACATAACCTACATATCCTCTATACCAATCATCGTTTACAAATTGATATGCTTTTAGTAGTTATTGAACTAAGGAAATGAATTTCAATTAACAATGAGAATATAAACAAATACAACTTTTCTTAAATAGTAAAAACCTTTTGTCTAAAATACTCTCATATTCTCTAACTTCTCATATGTCATGTCATGGTAATTCAACATTTAGTAGTCCATAAACGAATTTGAGTGTCTTGAATCAAGTTAGTTAGTTTTAGACTTCCAAAAAAGCAGAAAAGAATGAATTTGATTAAATTGAAGACCAATTAATTAAAAAGAGTACTAATAGTACATTATGTTATGATAATTATATACATTTAAATTTAGTCTAACAATTAGATAGACAAAAAATTATTTACAACAGGTGCAAATTTAAGTTGGATGTTATCTAAGACTATCTTCGGCATTAATAATTGAATTAGCAGTGGCTATTCTCTCATTTTTCATTTTATAAGAAATTATACAATGTGCATTAGGAATTGACAAGTGACTAACATATGATGCCCATACAAACTAAAATTTTAATCTGATAATAGTAATACTACTTTGATAAACCTTTGAGAAACAAAAAAAATAATTCATGGGTTGGAACAACTCTGACAAATCAAAAGCCAGAAATAAAAATGAAAAATGCTCTAACCTTACCCATAACAAATAAATAAGGAAATGATAATAACATTGTGCATGACTATCTACCTAAAATCATCTTGATAGTCAATCAACTAAAACAAAACAACAACATAGCTATAAGTTCTTAAATAAAATAGGAATCCCAACCGCAGGTGATCAATGCCATTTTTGGTATCTATAAAGAAAAGAGAAAACATTACTAATTAAACTATAGAAGCAACATGCACCTGCTATAGAACCAACAATCTCATCCTGCATGAGAAATAAATAACTTGTTTAATGAACTGCTTGAATTTCTGAATCTATAAGGAAAATTTGTAACAAGGAAGAAGATACAAATTAGTGGACATTCTCATCAGGATGATAGGGAATATCAGCCATAGTGTCTTTTATGTCCATCTATTAAACTACTAATGAAGTGATTATCATTTGCTGATTTAAATTATATGTAAGTCAATAAAAAATAAAAAAAAATAGTGAGTAATGCAGTTTAGAACTAAAATATTAGAAACTTATAATGGATTGGCTAATACCTTGAGAATGTTACACAAAGACAACATCAAATGACAACGTGAAAAAGATGTAAAAATTCATAGTTAGAGATCAACCAATATTTTATTTTTGTTTAAACAATTATCAATCACATTCATGATAAAGAAAATCTTTTCTCATACCAACAAAGTCTTATTAAAAGAAATAGAAGAAAATTATATTCCATTTACATTTTATATTCATGACATCTTTCATTCTATTAATTTGAGTTTTAATTCTTATACCATCACAAACAAAAATCAAAAAGAAATTTCTTACATGTGATTCCTCCATTGCCTTGTACATATATTGGTGTTGGCTTCTTATAGACTATTTTTGGAGGCCATTAGAGAGATTAATGAGAATCAGAGATGAAGTTGATGATCATGAAAGAGGAAGATAGGAGGGAGAATGTTCAAGGCAATGAGGCGTAAATTTGACAAAATGCCGGTTACAGTATATTCATAAGTTATATTGAAAGGAAGCGACTGTTGGCATCCTTAACTTATGTTTAAAGAAGTCGATTGTTGTTATTTTTTTTAAAAATTAGGTATTTATTTATTTTTGCTTTTTTGGTTAGAAAAGGAGAAAATGGAAAAATATAATTCCTGCTCATTGGGAGGTTCCATATCACCAGGTCTAAGTCCCTCCTTCATATGTATATATATATATAGATATGTATGAATTTACTCTCGAACAAGATAATGAGACCTTTTACCATAGTGGTAGGGGCATTGAGTGCTATGAGCGGTAAAATTTTGTCCTCTCAGTATTTATATTAAATCCTACTATTTTATTTTAGTTAATAAAATAATTAAGGTTATAATTATATGTTAATTAATTAAAGTTAAACAATAAAAATGTATGTGAAATATGTGTTATGTATATAAAGCAAAATTTACAACTCAGCGGAGTATAATATATCTCCTCTTTGAATCTACTTAAAATGGAGCACCCTCTATTATATAATACAAGTAGGATTTCAGATAAGCTCTCGAAAAGAGAGAATTGGCCTTATAAGTACAAATCCTCATATATCCAAGATCATAATCATGGAACATAAAAAAATATACAACTTATTTACGTCTCTCTGAACAGAGAGAGTATTCATATGCTTTGCTTTTTCCTTCAAATGAAAGGGAAGTTAGTTTTGTCCATATTAATTGCCCCTTTAGCCTCCTTAGGAAGATTGTTAAATAGAGTCACAATAGTTCTCTCTTTACAACATAATCCCCAATAGGCCCATATGTCAGTCACTATATCACCTTCCCTAAAACAGTGACAGATACTTCATTTTTGAATCTCCCATAATTTTGGTGGGCTGTGTATCTGTATAATTTATTCTCTCAGCATCTTAGAATTACTTTCAATTTCTATATTACTAATTTCTTTTAGAATACACAATTCGATCCCATTTTTTAATGCTATTGCGCTTCAGCCATATTATTAGACATTTCCTCCGAGGACATAGAAAATTAAAGCACCTATCATCTGACCGTGCTCACCGCTGATGATCCCTCCTACCCCACTAGGATTTGAATTACCTTTAGAACAACCATCTATATAACCAGGCTTAGGTGGAATCTATTTGACATCTTTAACAGATTTATAGTATGTACCATTGTTCATTAACTTTTGAACCACTTTCCAACAAATGAAAGGAGGAATTAGGAGTATTTGCTTGTGAGCCACCGTAGTAAGGTCATGATGATGATGAAGGATGATTCTTTTATGGTTTAGTGGAATATTTTTTAAATCTATATTTGCATCTCGCCTTTCAGATGCTCTAGATTATGATGTTGGGAATGACCTTGTAACTCAGATTATGAAGTGGATTTTTTCCTCTGCTCCTCCACCACTTCATAATATGATGCCCCATACTGTTATTACAGGGGCAGAGCTAAATTGTGTTCCCAACATCTTTCAGTCGAAAAATTAAATGATATATAGGTTAAATATTACTTTATCTTCATGTCTATAATATGTTAAACACCATTTGACATAATAGAGAGTTGCAACTCAATGCAATGGTGTGCACAAAATTGTAAGACGTCTCAGGTTCAGTTTCTAGCATCAACATTATTTAATTTATTATTTTATTGCCTGGCCCTAAGCTCCTGAAATAAAAGATAGAAAACACAGATTTTTGATATTTGAAAGTTGTAGCTCAATGGTAAGAACGTGCACTATGTTGTAGGATGGCCAAGCTCAATTCCTCATGTCCACAATTTGTTATATTATTTTGTGGATAGTAAAATAACATATCTATGATGTTGATTGTATTCCAAATATTTGGTTGTAGTGCCACACCCTTTGACTTTGTCATACTTCCATAAAATAGACGATCCCGATGATTATTCGAGCAGCATGAGAACTTAGAGGGAAGATTAATCCCAAATAATCCCAATTCATCCGGAGAAAGAAAGAGACTTTAAGAGGCACGTATTTTCTCCAAGTCATTTTGTTGATGGAGGAAAAAGTGTGATGCTCCCTCATACTGTTCCAAAAGCTTGAGTTACCATTGTCGATTTTCTAGTGAATAAGATGTTCCATTTTGTCCCTTATATTAATCATCATCCTTGTAGACAATAAAATATCGCGTCGAGATAATAATCAAGATGGAAAAATATCGCTACAATTTGTCACGCTCCGCCTTGGGAGGCAAGACTGGCACCTGGTGCCCTACTAGGACCTGAGCTACTGAGTTGACTGAGCCTAAGCACCTCTGGTGCAGGACTGGCTCTAACTCTAGAATCAAGAAAACAGCGGGCTATATAGCGGCTGTAAATACAACCCCCGGCCGATAAGGCCTATAGCCACTTGTGAAAATAAATAGCTAACCAGAGACGAACGAACATAGGGAGTCCTATATGGCTGACAAGGCCACCATGGTATCTAGTTATAACTGAAAAGTAAAATCAGATGCTAAATTGAGCTATGACCGATAAGGTCATCAATCAACAGCTAAACAGGGCCCCACACGGCCAACACACATAATCTAAAACACATATAGGCCCCACACGACCGATATCATCTAACCATAGGGAAGTAATGCAATCTACAAGCCTCTAGGAGTAATAAGATGATCGGGACAGGGCCCCGGCCTACCCATATTATACAAACAAAAAGAAGTAAACCTCTATCACACAAGCTCCAGAATAAAGGAGCTGATGGCTCTGTGCGGCTGGCTGGAACTATGAGGGACCTGCTCCTTGTCTATGTGTACCTGCAGGTAAGTAATGCAGCGCCCCATAAGAGGGCGTCAGTACCACAGGTACTGAGTATGTAAAGCAATAACTGTAAATGACTGAAAGTAAGGTATAGAACTGACAATGACTGAAGTAAAGAAAACAGACTAAAAATGACTAAAGTAGTGAAATCAGGAGTAAACATAACTGTGATGAGGAGGGTAGGGGTCATACCTGACAAATGAGGCGTCCTACTGTCTAACTATCAGCAACTAAAGCAAGATAAACCTTACCTGGCCCCCGTAAGCTAGAAGGAACAATTAGCACAAAACAACCCACCTGGGCCCCTATTAGCCCTAGTGAGTACACCTCAATTTATATACCCCTATCCAGGTCAATACGAGTCAACTAGCAGCTATAAGCGTCCTGCCGATCCCCTGGGTCTGCAACTGGGCCCGCTGGGCCCCTTACTATAGTTGTACCTGAGTCTGGAGGACTCCTGATATCTACACCTCGGGCGTAAGTGCTCCGCGGAGGTGTGTATAAGGCCAACCACGACAAATATGAGGATCTGGCTCCCTATCTTCTTCCCTTGCGGACGACATGTCGCTCCATAGAGCGACGTATCCTCACCCCAGGCAGACGAGTCGACACAGCTATTAACCCTGGGGCGGTCACGGAAGCTATACAGGTAATCCAACCCAAAATAATACAATTACAAGTCTCAACTGATAAAACCAACTACACATGATAACCTACTCCTGACATGCTTTAATGGGATTCATACTGGATTACTATGCTGAAGAAACTAACTTCCCAAAATAAAATGCCTTAACATATCTCGATCGCTGTTAACCGATCAACTGGCGAGTTTCGGCTCGTGTTCAACTTCCCTTCTCAACTGAAATTGAGTTACTGGAAAGATAAGACTAGTTTAAACACTAAATTCGTCAAAAAGGAAAATTTTATATATAAATATTAACTATATTTCTAATTAAACAGAACACGGTTGAAACCTCGTTATTTCTCAAAAGTCTAGAAGGGAGAATTGCTTAATTTAAGCCTGGGGTCGTATTGACACTAGTTTGGAACAATTCCAACAACTTTGGCTCGGCGGGACGATGACTTGCCGAGCGAATTTCACGAAACTAACTCCTTAGAAATGCTCCATGCAGCCTTATACTTCGATACCCGAGGTTAATTCGAATTTGGACGGCGTTTAGCAGCGTAATTGGATGAAAATTATATGTTTTCCTTCGTCCCTATCCTCTGCTGGTCGTGGTTTATAAATTATAGCTTAACTTCTAAGTGTGAGACCCTTATATACTTGAGGCAGAAGACAAGGCAACGTGGCATGTTGCTCAACGCGCTGATTCTGCTCCGTGCCACGTTGGCTAACGCGCTGATTCTGCTCCCTGCCACTTTGCCCCTCTGGACAACTTGGTTCTGCCTCTTCTCGTGAAATCCCAACTTGGCACTCGTTCAGCCTTTCCCTGGATCCTTTCCTCGTACATATGACACTCTAAAACACTTAACCAACATACGAATAGGCTGATTAAACGTTACAAACTTACAGGGTGTAACATCCTCTCCCCCTTAGAAACATTTGTCCTCGAATGTTAACTTCTACTTGCAAGAACCTTAACCTTGCAAATACTTATTCTAGAAAAATTTCGGCAGAGTCTCCCCTGTAATATGGACTATCCAAAAACCCTGAAACGCAGAAAAGTCCAATACAGGTACTCCACACAATACTATGGCATTCATTTCACAATAGACTGAAGTCAATTATCTCACATATACATGTATATAATGCAACTTATGAAACAACAATAACAACGTACCTCTAGTTGCACAATCTGACTAAGTCTGAAATAACTGAGGATATCTGGTTTTAATATCATCTTCTGCTTCCTAGGTCATCTCCTTGCGGTTCTTATTTTTCCATAACACCTTAACAGAAGCAACATCTTTAGTTCTCAGTCTGCGGATCTGTCGATCTAGTATAGCTACTAGAGCTTCTTCATAGGCTAACTTCTCGGTGATTTGGACGTCTTTGACTGGGACAATCCGGGAGGGATCTCCTATGCACTTCTCAGCATTGATACATGAAAAACTGGGTGAACGGATTTTAATTCTGGGGGTAAATCCAACTCATAAGCCACTTGGCCTATCCTTCAGTGAATCTGATAAGGCCCAATAAACCTCAGGCTGAGCTTGCCTTTCTTACCAAATCTCATCACACCCTTCATCGGTGAAACCTTCAGGAATACCCAGTCACCCCCATTAAATTCTAGGTTTCTTCGCCACACATCAGCATAAGATTTCTGGCGGCTCTGAGCTGTCAGCAGACGTTCCCTGATAAGCTTTACTTTCTCTTCTGACTGATGAA
>JACEIK010017795.1:0-11666 GCA_018107945.1 Datura stramonium | reverse complement strand
ATAAAACCGACCCACAAAGCAAAAAGAAACAAACAAACAGAGTACACAACCTAGGGTATCTGAAATCCACGTTAAGTAGAGTCTTTTTCATAGGTGTGAAGCGCACCACACTTATGAAGAAGAGGCTATGACACATTTAGGAAATGTCCCCTTCATTTTTGATCTATGTCGTGCGGTGAAATGCCTCTCAAACCTTCTAACTCATGCTATTTGCATTTGTAGAGTCATGCCTCCCCGTAGAGTTAATGGAAGGAGAAATGAAAATGGAAATGGCCATGAAGATGACAATGGAGATGGGCACTAGCAGGCCCCACCAGCCCATGCGGAGCATGTACCCATGTCGATTTCCCACGTAAAGTTAAGGGTAGCCATTCAAATATTAGCCTAGGCCCTGACCACGCAGGTCTACCAGTAGGCAGTAGCGCTTGTCCTGTGGAACGAAAATGTGGTGGAAGCGAGGGTTAGAGACTTTCTGAGGATGAACCCTCCCAAATTCCTTTGGTCAAGGTGGATGAGGACCCACCTGAGATCATAGAGGAGATTTTGAAGATCACCCATATTATGGGGGTGAATGGGGAGGAGTGTGCCGGTTTGGCCTCATATCAGTTATTGGGTTGCGCACATCTGGTTCAAACAGTGGATGGATGGTAGGGCAATCAGAGCAGGCCCTATTAGTTGGGATGTGTTTCATGTTCCTTTTCTAGATTGGTTCTTCCCTCGTCAGATGAAGGGGCTAAAAGTGGCCGAGTTTGTGAATCTAAAGCAGGGAAAGATGACGGTTCAGGAGTATGCCTTGGAGTTCATATATCTGTCCAGGTATGCACCTGAGTAGGTGGTAGATTAGAGGGCTCGTGTGAGAAGGTTCATGCACGGGATAACAGACTACTTAGTCAGGGATTGCCCGACCGCGATACTTCTCCAGGATATTGACTTTGCTCGGATAGTCTTGTATGCCCAACAGATGGAGGCGGTATAGATGTGTGAGCGGGAAAGGGAGGCCAAGAGGGCCAATACTAATAGCGTTACATTCTCCCAACAGAGGCCTAGTGGGCACCGTTAGCAGTCCCACTGGAGGTCTTCAGCCCCAGCGCCTTCAACTTTAAGTGTGCCATCTAGGTCCAGGCGCGATTAGAGGGGATGAGCATTAGGCTCGACAAGTCAGTGTAGCACACCCAGTGAGACTAGCTCTATTGAGTGTACCAGATGTGGTCAAAGACACACAGGATAGTGTTTGGCGGGTACGGGTGCTAGCTTCAGGTGTGGGAAGCCCGGACATATGCTTAGGGACTGTCCAGCAGCCAAACAGGGTCAAGATAGGGGTCGAGGCCTAGCTTCTAGTTCAGCAGAACTACCAGCATGCCTAGCCTTTTAGGGGGCATATACTATAATAGGTGGCGGATAGCGAAAAATACCTTAGCATCCCGTCAGGAGTAGGAGGTCTTCCCGGATATGTTCACTGGTATGTTACAAGTATTCCATCTTGATGTATACGCATTGTTAGATCCAGAGGCTACTTTTTTCTTGTGACACCCTATGTCTCTAGTAGTTTCAGAGTTAGTCCCAAAATCTTATCAGAACCCTTCTCAGTCTCTACTCAAGTTGGTGATTCAGTTATAGCTATACAAGTATATAGGAATTGCCCTGTCACATTTCTTCAGAAAGTCACCTCAGCAGATCTAATAGAGTTAGCAATGATTGATTTTGATGTTATTCTCGGCATGGATTGGTTGTTTGCATGTTATGCCCAGTTAATTGTAGAACCCGCGCAGTAGAGTTTAGATTTTCAGGTAAGCTAGTCTTAGAGTTGAAGAGTAGTTTAGTTGTGCCTGCAGGTCATTTCATTTCCTACCTTAACGACATAAAGATGATTGTTAAGGGTTATGTGTACAATATAGTTAGGGTTAAGGATGCTACATCTGGGACCCCAACTATCAAGTCAGTTCCGGTGGTATGTGAGTATCCATAGGTCTTCCCAAATGATTTATCGGGAATCCTTCTCAAGCGGGAGATTGATTTTGGTATTGATCTTCTTCCCGGTACGCAACCTATATCTATTACTCCTTATAGAATGGCCCTAGCTGAGTTAGAGGAGTTTAAGGAGTAGTCGAAAGACCTTTTATACAAGGGATTCATTAGATCGAGCAAATTCCCATGGGGTGCACCAGTTCTTTTTGTCTAAAAGAAAGATGGTTCTTTTTATATGTGTATTGATTATCGGTAATTGAACAAGGTCACCATCCAGAATAGGTATCCACTCCGCAAAATTGATGATTTGTTCGACAAGCTTCAGGGTGCTAAGTGCTTTTCGCAAAGTGATATCTTGAAGACAACCTTCAAAACTCGGTATGGTCATTATGAGTTTTTAGTTATGTCTTTTGGACTAAGGAATGCTCCTGCAGCCTTTATGGATTTGATGAACAGGGTGTTCAAGCCAGATCTGGATATGTTCATGATTATGTTCGTACATGACATCTTTATATACTCTCGAAGAGAGGAAGAGCATGCCACTCATTTGAGGGTGCTTCTACAAACTTTGAAGGACTACCAATTATATGCTAAATTCAGCAAGTGGGAATTTTGGTTGAACTCAGTGGTATTTTTGGGCCATGTGGTGTGAAGTGAGGTTTTAAAGGTGGACTCTCAGAAGATTAAAGTGGTGAAGAGTTTGCCTAGACTGGTGAATCCTTCGAAAATCAGCAGTTTCTTGGGCTTTACGGGTTCTTATTGAAGTTTCATTGAGGGATTTTCATCTATTGCAGCGCCATTAACCAAATTGACACAAAAAAGGTAATGTTCCAATTGACAGATGGTTGTTAGAGGAGCTTCCAAGAGTCGAAGAGTCGACTCACCTCAGCACTGATATTAACCCTACCCGAGGGTATCGATGTGTTTATTGTATTTTGATGCTTCAGCCTTAGTTGTATATTGCTGCAGCATGGTAAAGTGATAGCATACCTTCTAGGCAGCTGAAGGTTCATGAAAAGAATTACCCGAACCATGATCTCGAATTGGTGGCGGTGCTATTTGCCTTGAATATATGGAGGCACTATTTGTAGGGTGTCCATGTAGATGTGTTTGCGGACCATAAGAGCCTACAATATGTGTTTACCTAGAAGGACCTAAATCTATGTCAAAGAAGGTAGTTGGAGCTACTCGAGGATTATAATATGAGTGTCCTTTACCATCTGGGCAAGGCTAATGTAGTAGCAGACACTCTTAGTAGGCTCTCTATGTAAAGTGTGTCCCATGTAGATAAGGAGAGGAAGGATCTGGTGAAGGATATGCAACGGATTGCATGCTTTGGAGTTTGTTTGGTTGACTCAATCGATGGTGGAGTTATTGTTTAGAACAAATCAGAATCATCCTTGGTGACTGATGTGAAGGCTAGACAAGATGAGGATCTTATTTTGGTAAAGTTGAAGGAAATCGTCCAGAATCAGAAGGTAGAGGTCTTCTCCAAGGGGGGAGATGTTGTGATTCGATATGAAGGTCGCTTATGTGTTTAGGATGTTGATGATTTGAGAGATCAAATATTGCATGAGGCTCATGGTTCCAGGTACTCCATATATTCAGGTGCCACCAAGATGTACCGTTAACTAACGGGAAGTCTATTGGTGGAATGACATGAAAAAGGACATAGCGTAGTTTGTGGCTAAATGTCCAAATTGTCAGCAAGTGAAGGTTGAGTATCAAAGACAGGGAGGTGTGCTTCAAGACATCAATAGGCCTACTTAGAAGTGGGAGGAGATTAATATGGACTTCATCACAGGGTTGCCCCCCACTCGTCGACAGTATAACTCTGTTTGGGTCGTCGTGGATAGGTTGACTAAAGCTGCTCACTTCTACCGATCAAAACTACTGATTCAACAGAGGATTACACCAAACTATACATTCAAGATCTAGTTCGACTGCATGGAGTGCCCTTGTCCATCATATCAGACAGAGGTACTCAATTTACCTCCCAGTTTTGGAGGTCATTTCAAAAAGGACTTGGCACTCAGGTCAAGCTTAGCACATTGTTTCATCCGCAAACCATGGTCAGGTGAAGCGGACTATTCATACTCTCGAGGACATGTTGAGAGCATGTGTGATTGACTTAAAGGGTAGTTGTGATAATCATTTGCCTCTCATTGAGTTTGCGTATAACAAAAATTGTCATTCCAGCATTCAGATGGCTCCGCTTGAGGCTCTCTAAGGGTGGAGGTGTAGATCTCCTATTAATTGGTTTGAAGCCGGTGAGGCTGCGATGATTGGGCCAGATTCAGTCCAAGAGGCCATGAAGAAAGTTTAGCTCATAAGGGACAGGTCGAAAACAGCTCAAAGTCGCCAAAAGTCCAATGCATATGTGAGAAGGAGAGAACTTGAGTTTGAAGTCGACGATTGGATGTTTCTAAAGGTATCTCCCATGAAGGGAGTGATGAGATTTTGAAAGAAGGAGAAACTCAGTTCCCATTATTTTTTCCCATACTGGATTATGAAACGGGTTGGCAAGGTGGCATATGAGTTTGATTTGCCTTTAGAACTAGCCTCAGTCCATCCAATTTTTCGTGTATCGCTCTTAACGAAGTGTTTAGGTGATCCAGCTCTAGTTGTTCCGGTGGATAATGTCGGTATGAAAGACAACCTTAGCTATGAAGAGGTTCCGGTGGAGATATTGGATCGGCAAGTTCATAAGGTAAGGAATAAAGAAGTAGCTTCAGTCAAGGTTTTATGGAGGAATTAGCATGTTGAGGGAGCTACGTGGAAAGCCGAAGCTGATATGATGGCTAAATACCCACATCTATTTTCTCCCGGCTAAGTTTCAGCTAGAGGTATTAGTTTCCTCCTTAATACTTTATTCAAATTCATGTTCAGCACATGTACCTCAGTTTCATTCATGCAAATAGGGGTATGTCTGATTCGGGAATTCAATTAAGTCATGTAGTTCAATTTGGATTCAGCCACTCCGTCAATTTTTAGCATGTATTTCAGTATTTGAATATGGTGATTGCATTTCTCTGTTTTCTGTACGTTTACCCACATTCGGGCATGAACGTTCCCAAGGGGGAGATGTTGTAATATCCTGGAAGTGCTTAAGACTACACCCGTGATTTAAAAATGAAAGTAGCAGAAGTCTGGGAAATTTTCTCAGAATGGATTGTTGTACGAGTCATTGGTGGGACCAACGACCCGTTAGATGTGCCCGTGTTGAGATGTTACAGTTCTGGAGTGGGGAGTAAGACTAGACCCATTGTTTGATGTCACGAGCCATTGAATATGAGCCGTTATGAGGTGGGTCTGCTTTAGAGAGGAAGTAACGAATTAAGTGATGAATCATCATTGGGAGCAATGAGTCGTTGTTAGTGCCCAATTGGGAAGAATACCAGTAGATGGACAGTGGTGACAACGATTGGCAGCAACGAGCCGTTCGAGCTTGTAACGACTCGTCCTGTCCAATCGTGGTAGGAGATTCGAGACTTGAATCAAGGATGAGACAACAGGGGGCGTACAGATTGGTGGAGTCAGTAATGGTCCATTGTGATGCCCATTGCCACTGGCAGAGCAGTTTTTCTAGGAAATTCATTAAGGGTATTTTCGTCATTCCTAAGCCCTAGGGTCCGAAACTACGTTCTTTTAAGCTCGAAACAGAGTTTTAAGAGGGGTTATGTCATTCTAAACCTATCTTTTTTCATGCATGCAAGCTTAGGGGTTTTGAGAGTTGCTCAAGTCTAGTTTTCTACAAGTTCTTCCTCAATTCTCTTTCGGCTATCAAGGAAGTGTGCGAATCAGATTCCTTCAGGTATGTAAGGCTATGAATGGGTGAAATTTTCCACACCCATGCCCAATTCCCTCTCAATTCATGATGTTCTAATTGAGGATTCCATGCGGTTCTTACCCAATACATGAATTCTTAAGTTTTATTTATGGGTATGATCTAAGCATCTTTTAAATGACAAATTATGATGAATGGGCAGATTTTACAGTGTTTTAAACTATAAATTATGTTTTCAAGTTTTTTTAAACTATGATGCCCATCTATGAATGTTCATGAAAATTGAGATTTATGAGTTATGAGTTGAAGTATGATGAGATGTTTATGAATAACATATGATTTCGATATACCCAAGTTTATGTTCATGTTTACAAAGTGAATCGTGTTGATTTAAAGCATGATTAAATATTGGATAAGCCCATATGATCAAGTATGTTTTATTATTTCACGAATTAGCTTACCACAAGGTTTGGGAGTCAAGCTCTCATTATTTTTAGCTTGTGGTGTGGTTTGAGTCAAAGCTCCTCATGTTATGATTTTCAACTATGCATGTATATTATTATTCATCTTTGTCACTAGATGATGATCAGCTTCGTTGAAAAATGATGGAGAGCATATGCATGTTTTTGGGAGTAGTGTCTAGCAATGAGTAGGCTAACAGTCAGTCAATGTTGTGCCTCAGAACTACATGCCAAAGTAGATTTACTTTTATATTTTGGGACCCCCCTTGGAGCTTTCCCCTGCCCCCAAGGGACCTTGAGCTTTATATCGATATCATGGTAGCGCCTTTAACCCTGGCAAGGCTTTGGATGGCTCTTCCCACTTGAGTGTGATAGTCGGGACCATATAAGCTCTATCATGGTAATGTCAGTTGTATGGCGAGTCTTCCATTGTTCCTCATGATTTCAGTTATGTCTGTCATCAGTCATGATATTATGTTTTCAGCAGGTTTGACCCAATATTCAGTTTTACTTATGATTATCCGTTTTCAGCTTTGGATTACTTGATTCAGTTATGATAATCAGTAATGTTCAAATCATGATCTCAAAAAATAGCATGCAAGCATTGGGAACCCCAATTTTTTTCTTCGGAGCCGTTTCTTTTTCCGTCCCCCCACTCTCAGAATCTTATCCTGATTATGTTTTATATTATGCATGATTTAATGATTTTACATACTTAGAGACTTTATTTACCTTGCATACTCGGTACATTTCACATACTGCGCATACTCTATGTTGTATCATTTCATGATACAAGCTCCAATATCCAGACTCAGCCTCGTCACTAGCCAGTTCTCCGGTGTTAGCATCCAATCTCAGTTGGTGTGTCCTCATCTCCCGAGGACCATTTCTTATAAGTTATCTTTGTATTTTCAGTTTCAGACATAGAGAGTTAGTTGGGGTCTTGTCCCATCAACTCATCAAAAATAGACGTTTTTCAGATATAGATTATAATCAGCTTTACATTCGCGTTTGTATTCTGATGTTATGTTGTGTTTAGAATTCTGCTATATTGATCATGATTGATGTTCTGCTTTTATTGATTGAGTTAGAAGTTATGTTCATGTTGTGGGTCGACTTGGAGCCTCTCGGAGTTTCTTGTCCCGGTCTCAATCCGAGCCTATGTTCGGGTCATGACAGGTATAAATTCTAGTGTCTAGACTATAGGTCTAATAAGTTTTACGCTTATCAACATACATCATTTCACTTGGTAATTATTTTTATCTCAATATACTTTAACAGACGTAATATTTGTATTCTCATAATCATTTACATCATTGTTTGCTATATTGTACTTCCTCTGTCCCACTTTATGTGACACACTCTTCTTTAGTTAGACCCTAAAAGAATGACACAATTATATATTTTGTAACAATTTAATTTTAAAATATCTCATTCACCCTTAAGAGATAATATTTAGCCATATAAATATTTATGACTTATTTTTTGCTACAAATTTTAAATGTTTACCAATACTTCTTAAACTCTGTACCCCATCAAAATTACATCACATAAATTGAGATGGTGGGAGTATCAAATATATCAACGCCAATATATCCCTTGTATCAATTTGCTATAGGACATAACTCATTGATATCTCATCACTTCCATTGTTTTTCTTAGGTACCTACACATTTTGTGAGGTTTCATTAAGTGTTATATTGTATGCTCTTTAAGAGCATATTGCCTCCTTATTAATTTTTTGCCTTTTGTTCAAAGATTATTGTATTTGAAATCCACTTGCTTACAATGCTTCATGCATGTTGTAGACTCTGTCCTTCAGGGACGTTGATTCAATAGGAGCTTTTGCAACTGAAATAAAATTTATTTTGTATCATCAATTGCTTTTGACATTTTTCTTGAATTATACCTCAAAAAAGATCATTATATTAATTCACAATATATTTCTTAGCTTCATATTTTCTCCCCCTAATGTTAGAAAAACTAACATGCTCCCCAGTCTTATTTGGAAAATTCATTTGTGCCAATAGTGATAAATTCATTCATCAAATGCCACATAGTAAAAGCTACTAGATGAGTCATGGTTTCCTTACATTACATCGACTGGAGATTTTAATATTCCTTCCCACGACTGCTCACCACGACCGATTGGTCCTCACAATGGGTCATCCAATGACCTGTTATTTCCCCCTCAAGCTGATGACCAGTCCCACCACGACATCAAGGAACGACTCCTGGTATCCTACAATGGGTCGTTACTTGACCCATTACTTCCAACTGCCACCGGGACAGATCTCACCACAGATGCTCCCCACAGATCGTTGGTTGGACCAAAGATCCATTAGGTGACCCGTTCTGTACGATTTTTCCCAGATTCTGCCAACTTCCATTTTTATATCCCGGGTCTAATCTTAGACACTTTCAGGGTATTACAATATCCCCCCTTAAGAAAATTCATCCTCGAATGTGGGAAAACATAAAGAAAACAGAGAAGTGTCATCGTTACACTCAAATACTGATCATTTAAACTGAAAAATGATGGAATGACTATCTCCAATTCAAACTACATAGCTCAACTAAATTCATGAATCATATACAAATCCACATACATGAAAGAAACTTGGGCACATGAACTGAACATAAAAATAATTTGAGTCATAGGGCAAAAACTAATACCTCAAGCTAGAACTGAGCCGGTAGAGAATAAATGTAGGTCTCTAGCCATCATGTTTGCTTTGGCTTCCCACGTAGTTCCTCCAACGTGCTGATTCCTCTATAAAACTTTGACTGAAGCTACTTTCTTATTCCTTATCCTTCAAACTTGACGATCCAGTATTTCCAGTGGATCCTCCACTATTTCACTGGAACCTCCTCATAACTAAGTCTTTCTTTCACACCAATGCTTCGGGATAACTTGAGCTAGATCACCCAAACAATTCTTTAAGAGCGATACATGGAATGCAAGATGCATGGAAGCTAATTCTAAGTGAAACTCCAATTCATAGGCTACCTTGCCAACCTGTTTTACAATTCGATAAGGGACAATATAACGAGGGCTGAGTTCTCCTTTCTTTCCAAAAAGCATCACTCCATTCGTGGGAGTCACCTATAGAAAAACCCAATCATCCACCTCGAATTATAATTCCCTCCTTCTCACATCAGCATAGGACTTTTGGCTACTTTGAGTTGTTTTATACCTGTCCACTATGAGCTGAACCTACTCCATAGCCTCATGAACCGAAATTGGCCCTATTATCGTAGCTTCACCAACTTTGAACCAACCAATGGGAGATCTACATCTCTGCCCATAGAGAGCCTTAAACGGTGCCATCTGAACACTGGAATTATAGCTTTTATTGTATGCAAATTCTATAAGAGGCAAATAATCATTCCAACCACCTTTTGAAGTCAATAACGCATTCTCTCAACATGTCCTCGAGAGTTTGAATTGTCCGCTCTTCTTGTCCATCCATTTGCGGGTGAAATGTTGTGCTGAGCTTAACCTGAGTACCAAGTCCTTTTTGAAGCTACTTCCAAAACTCAGAGGTAATTGGGTACCTCTATCTGATATGATGGACAAGGGCACTCCATGCAATCGAACTAGCTCCCAGATATATTCTTTGGCATAGTCCTCTACCAAATCCTTGGTTTTGACTAGTAGAAAATGAGCGGCCTTCGTCAACCTATCTACCACAAACCAAATGGAGTTATATTGTCGACGAGTATGAGGTAAACCTGTGATAAAGTATATATTAATTTTTACCACTTCCAAGTAGGAATACATATATCTTGAAGCACACCTTCACTTGCTGACAGTTTGGACACTTAGCTACAAATTTTGCTATGTCCTTCTTCAGGCCATTCCACCAATAGGCTTCCTGTAAGTCACGGTACATCTTGGTGTCACCTGGATGGATAGAATAACTAGATCCATGAACCTCGTTAAACATCCGGTTCCCCAAATCATCAACATCCGAAACACATAAGCGACCTTGGTACTAAAGCACACCATCTCCCCCTTTGGAGAAGACCTCTACTTTCTGATTCTTAACGACTTCCTATAACTTTACCAAAATTGGGTCCTCATCTTGCCTAGATTTTACATCAGCCACCAAAGACAATTCTGACACATTCTGAACAACAGTACCGCCATCGGTCTATTCAACCGACCTAACTCCCAACCTTGAGAGTTAATGCACATCGTTCACCAGCTCGTTCTTTGCCTCATTCACGTGAGACACACTCTCCATAGAGAGTCAACTATGTGCTTCTGCTACTACATTAGCCGTACCTAGATGGTAATGAACACTCAGATTGTAATCCTTGAGTAGCTCCAACCACCTCTTTTGCCGAAGATTGAGATACTTATGTGTAAACACATATTGTAAACTATTATGATCCATAAATACATCCACATGAACCCTGTACAAAAATGTTGCCATATCTTCAAGGCGAATACCACCGTGGCCAATTCAAGATCATGGGTCGGGTAATTCTTCTCATGAACCTTTAGCTGTTTGGAGGAATATGCTATACTTTTCAATACTGCATCATTACAAGCCCAATTCGATCCTTGAAGCATCAAAATACACCACGAACCCATAGGTACCCTCGGGTAGTGTCAACACTGATGCTGAGGTAAGTCGAGCCTTCAACTCTTAGAAGCTCTTCTCACAAGCTTCTAACGATTGGAATTTCACCTTCTTTTGGGTCATTTGGTCAAGGGTTCAGCAATAGACGAGAAACCTTCGAAAAACCTTCGATAGTAGTCGGCTAAACCCAAAAAGCTCCGAATATTTGAAGGATTCACCGCTCTAGGCCAATTTTTCATGCTTCTATTTTCTGAGAGTCTATCTTTATGCCTTCGCTTGATATAACATGGCCCAAAAATGCCACTGAGTTCTACCAAAACTCACACTTGCTGAATTTGGCGTTTAATTGGCGATCCTAGAGAGTCTGCAACACTAGTCTCAAATAAGTGGCATGCTCCTCCTCGCTCCGAGAGTATTGTTCGGGCGTTTGGTAACTACACGCAAGTGCACGTGGTCGAACAAGTAGTAAAATGGCTTAAGTAAGCCAAGTATCGATCCCACAGGGACTGAACAAAATTATAAAGTGAGTCTAAACTACAATAATGAGCACGCTGAGGTTAAAACGAACATGCAGGGAATTAATTTATCGATACAATTCAGTTAATCTTTCCTTCGGTTTCTAGTCAAGAATTATTTCCTATCGATTGGAACTTTCGTCTCCTACCCAACTTAAGAATCAGGAACCTTCAATCTACATTTCTGTGACAAAAGAATTTCATGTTCTAGCCACACATTACCGATTCCTCAATTGAGTAATAAGTCTTTCAGATATATTTCTATTCTGAATGTAAATCAATTCTCAATTTTTCCAAACTAAGAAGAGATCATATCCTACCAATTCACAACTTTCCAATTTCTTTC
>JACEIK010017793.1:0-11669 GCA_018107945.1 Datura stramonium | reverse complement strand
ACGGGGCACATGATGATCCGTTGCTAGTGAGCATGACTCATGGTCAACTCTTGTCGTCCTTATTACCGAAAACAACTGGGGGACACCACGGGTGACACCACGACTCGTGGTGTCTCCTAACGAGTCATGGTGAGGGATCGTTAAGTGCACTGCCCCGTAGTTCCTCTTCCTTCATCCATCCCTGACCACGGGTGACCTAACAGCTTGTGGGGCTGACCGCGACAGTCACAACCGTGGTCACCCTAACTTGAAAAAATTTCCAAAAAAGTCAGCACTCCTCACCACGAGTCACTTAACGACTCGTGATCAGCCTGACAGATCACAGGACGACTCGTTTTGTGACTTGGTGCATAAAATTCTATTTTCTCTATTTCAACTACCAGATCTAGTTTTAGGGTTTCCAAGGCATTACAATAGGTTAGAAACACTTAGTCTTTTTTAACTTGACTCTTACACTTGAAAAAAAGTGGGCTTAATTATGTTATGAATGCAATATGAATATATGTCTTTGTGTGATCTCGAATACCATTGTTAAACCATTTTGTGCAAATGTGTGAGGAATTTTTGATATACTCCATGGTTGAAAATTGATGTCTACAACTTGCCCAGTGTATGTGCAAAGAAAAATAAGAATGATGAATTTAGGAAGTGATATAGGAGTTTCTTTGGTAGCCTTGTTTTTATCTTACATTACCTACCTTGATGTAGTATCCTAGTTAGCCATTTTGAGCCTTAGCTTATTCATTTGATAGCCATATTACAAGCTTAATCCCTTTTGTGCTATTGACTATTATTTGATCCAACTGACTCCTAGAACACTTTAGTAAAAAAATTGTATGAAAGGAGAAAAAGAGGAGAAGTGGAGGGAAAAGCTAAAAAAATGTGGAAATTAGAAGAAAAGAAAAGGGTGAAATTTTCTCAACAAGGAGGGTGATGTTAGTGGGAAAACAACAAGAAGAAAGAGCTTTAAAAAAATGATGATAAAAAAATGTGTGAATGAGCTCAATGTTGAAAAAAATCCCCACTAGTCACCTAAGTTGACAAAATGAAAAATAAAAGGAGGTATAAGGATAAAAATGGGAAAATGAAGAATGTGCCATAAATCAAAGTGGTGTGAAGTATTAAAGTTCTTACGGAGATTAGTCACTATCTTGGCCAAATAGTCCCTACCCATCCCTTAGCCTACATTGCAATCATGTTAAGTCCTAATTAATCCTTGATTCAAAATTCTATATTAGTGGAATATTACACTAAGGGAAAGCCTATGGGTCATCTTTAGCATGCATGTTGAGTTCTTTGGGTGAGTGAGTGGAAATTGTTTTTTTATGCCCAAGTTTATATTGACTTATATTTTGTGTGAGAAAGGGCATCTCTCCATATTGTAAGGGGAAAAATGATAAGACTTTGGTACATATTGATTGTTAAATTACATATGATTCATGTTGGCCCAAAATATGTCTTGATGAGTTAGTTTTCAAAAAGCTAACTGATTCCGAACTTTGACATTTTAATGTTGATCCTATATGCATGTGAGTGAATTATTGAAGCTTTATTGATTTATCTCATGATCCTAAATGAAAGTAGACCTATTCGTATGATGAATTTTGTGCCTAAATTTGAGAGGTCAAGTAGTACATTGTTCGAGGAAGAACAATAGTTTAAGTGTGGAGTGGTGATGAAAGGGGTATTTACGCACTTCTTAGTCATATTTTTCTCATACTTTACTTTGTTTTAAGAATGAATTATGTGTGTTTTCATGTTTTTTATGATATGTATTGGTGAAAAGAGCTAACACATATGATTAGATGCTTTCATAGATAAAAGTGATGGATATGGATGTATTTGAGGCTTTTGGAAGGAAGATGAAGAAGTGGGGTAGAAGAAGGCAAAGCTTAAACATTTAGAACTGCACTGGCTACACAAATGCGACTAGAAGCGCGGTGCGCAGGCCATCTGACATAACCAACAGCGCCACGTGGTGCCCATGTTGCACGATAAGAGGCGCGAGTTGCAAGCCTTTCTACACGATGCCATGTGTGACGCGGCACCCTTACTGCGCGATCACCAGTGCAATGCGCCATCACTATCCAACAACCAGTAGTGAATCCTTCTTCAACTAGGAAAAGGAGCTACAAATCCCAAACCAAAATCGGAAAGGATCAAAGAAGGCATAAATCTACTACTATAAATACCCTTTATTTTTATGTAATGTGGAAGAAGTTTTTCCATGTTTTTCCAAGTTTTAGAAGTTATACAATTGAGATTTAGAAGTTTTATTTCACTAAATACATTGAGATATCCTTTGTTGAATTGTTCTTCCTTATTTTTTGCAATAATCAAGTGGGTTTTTCTTCCAATCATCATTGTAAGTATTAATTTTTATGTGTTTTTCTATGAGTTTTATTAATTTAATTATAATTATGAGAGGCTAAAACCTCCACAACTAGGATTTTGGGAACCATGGTGAATTAACAAACTAGAATTTGCATGAAGTGATTCTAAACCAATACTAAATGCTTGTATTGTATTCTCTTCATCTTAAATGTTTCTTAACGGTGCACAAAATTAGGACTTGCCTGAATTCTCTACTTGATTGTGTCTAGAGAGATAGAGATTAGGAAAATGAAGTACAACAAATCCTTGATCTTTATGATCATTGTATAACATGAGTTGTGGTCGGATGATAGTTTATTTTGGAACAAATTGATAAAGGTTAAAGTGAAATCACTCATAAGACCTAACCCGGTAATCCAGTATAGTCATCCAATAGGGACGAACCAGTTGTTTGGATAAACATATGTTATTAGTTCTACAAGTAATGTATTGATATAGATCACAAGTGTAAAACCCGAAGTAGTTATGGATCCATAGGGAACACTTACCCTAGTTAATTGCATTCATTTGGAATCAACATTCAACTTCTCAACATTGTTACCTGTTACTTTTGTAGTTTTTCCTCCCTTTAGGAAATAATTTACTCAAAAGCTAAAATACTAGCACTCTTCTATATATGCTTACCTTATTCCATGTAGGATCGACCCCCACCTTTGTTGGGTTCTTTATTCACAACGTCCACTTCATACTTTATCAGGAGTGTGAGTTTGAGCGTTATCACTAGGGTGTGATACTTCATCAGGATTAACACACCTGACTTTCTTTGTTCGAAGGTGGATGAGGACCCATAGGAGTTTATTGAGGAGATCCAAAAGATTACCCAGGTGATGGGTGTTTCAGGAGAGGATAGTGTAGACTTGGCCTCCTATCAACTCTAAGGGGTTGCTCATATTTGGTTCCGGTAGTGAAGGAGAGAAGAGAAGTTGCTGCAGTTCCCGTTGGTGAGGACGAGTTTGTTACGACTTTTTTGGACAGGTTCTTCCCAAAGAGTTAAGGAAAGCAAAGGCAGCAAAGTTCATCAGCTCTAACCAAAATGATATGACTGTTCATGAGAATGCCCTAAAGTTTACCTAGCTGTCCAAGTATACTCTAGAGATGGTTGTTGATTCGAGGGCTCGTAAGAGCAAGTTCGTGACTGGGGTGTAAAATTCATTGGTCAGAGAGTGTAGGACCGCCATTCTGATTAATGATATAAATAGCTCCCAACTTATAATATATGCCCAGTAGATAGAGGCGGAGAAAATGATGGAGAAGGAGAGAACAGAGCCAGGAAAGGGAGTCATGGGAATTTGCAGCAAAGATTCGGTGGTGGACATCGCCCTCAGTTCCACTAGAGGTCGCCATCCCCAACTCCTTCATTAGCCAACATTCCATCCATACCTGAAAGAGATTAGAGGGGAAGAGCATCAGGCTCTAAGTGTTAGAGGAGCATGTCAGGGGAGCACACTTTTCTAGCTTGTATGAAGTGTGGATGGAGGCACCCCAGAGATAATTTGATTGACAATGATGGTTGCTTCGGGTTTGGGAAGCCCGGACATAAGCTTTGATATTTTCCTTCAGCTAGAGAGGGTAATGGTAGAGGCCACGCCAGCCACCACTTCAGCAGCTCCAGTAGCTTGCCAATTTTAATAGGGCACCTTTTCTATTGCAGGTGGCAGGCAATGCAAAAAGAAATTCTACGCACTTTCATCTCGCTAGGAGTAGGAGTTCTCACCCAATACGGTTACTAGCATGTTACGAGTACTCTATTTTAATGTGCATGCATTGTTAGATCCAGTGGCTACATTATCCTTTGTGACTCCTTAAGTTGTTGTTAGTATCGGTGTTAGCCCTGAAATCCTATCAGAACCTTTGTTAGTCTCTACTCCTATCGATGAGTCAGTTTTAGCTTGACAGGTATATAGAAATTCCCCTATCATGATTCTTCAGAAATTCACCTCACCCGACATAGTGTAATTAGATATGACCGACTTTGATGCCATCTTTGGTATGTATTGGTTACATTCTTGTTATGATTATGTCAATTGTAGAACCCATACAGTAGAGTATTTATTTTTTGGTGAATCGGTTAGAGTGGAAGGGTAGTTCAATTGTGCCTATAGGTCATGTTGTTTCCTATCTTAAGACCAGCAAGATGATATCCAATGGTTATGTATACCATCTAGTTTAGTTAAGGATTCTAGGTCCGAGACCTTGACTCTTAAGTTTGTCCCGGTGGTGTGTATGTATCTCAATGTGTTCCCAGATGATCTACCAGGAGTCTCTCCTAAGAAAATATTGACTTTGGTATCGATCTTCTCCCTGATATGCAACCCTTATCTATCCCTCCTTACAGAATGGCTCCGGTCGAGCTAAAGGAGTTGAAAGAGAATTTGAAGGATCTCCTGGATGAGGGTTTCATCAAGCCTAGTAAGTCCCTATATGGTGCTCCAGATCTCTCTTTGTTCGGAAGAAGGACGGATCCCTTAGGATATGCATTGATTATCGGCAGTAGAACATGGTCACAATAAAGAATAAGTATCCCCTCCCCAAGATTGATGACCTGTTTGACCAGCTTCAAGGTGTTAAGCTCTTCTCAAACATAGACCTCAAATCCAACTACATCACCTCAGGATCAGGGAGAGTGACATTCCCAAGACAACCTTCAAGACTCGGTACGGTCACTATGAGTTCGTAATTATGTATTTTGGGCTAATGAATACTCTTGCAGCTTTTATGGACTTTATGAATATGGTGTTAAAGTAGTATTTGGATATGTTGGCGATTGTCTTCATAGAAAATATTCTCATATACTCTCGGAGTGAGGAAGAGCATGCCAATTATTTAAGGATTGTATTGCATACTCTCAAGGATCGCCTTCTGTTTTCCAAGTTCAACATGTGTGAGTTTTCTCTGAACTCAGTAACATTCATGGGTCATGTGGTGTCTAGTGAGGGTATACAGGTTGACTCTCAAAGGATAGAAGCAGCGAAGATTTGCCCTAGACCTATTAGTCCCACAGATATTAGGAGCTTTTTTGTTTTAACTGGCTACAACCAAAGGTTTATAGAAGGATTTTCATCCATTACAGCATTGTTGACTAAGTTGACCGAGAAAAAGGTCAAATTTCAGTGGTTGGATGCTTGTGAGAAGAGTTTTCAATAGTTAAAGACTCGAATCACTTAAGCCCCAGTACTAACCCTACTAGAGGGCTTATATGGCTTCGTTGTGTATTGTGATGCTTCTAGGGTTTGTCTTTCTTGATGATTTGCTTCGAACATAATCGGTATGACCGTAGTNTCGCCTATAGATCATGAATCATATGTTGCTAGTTGGGATATTGTGATGCTTCTAGGGTTTGTCTTTGTTGTGTGTTGATGCATCTTGGTAAGGTTATTGCATATGCCGCTATAAAGTTGAAGACTCATGAGAAAAATTGTCCGACGCATGACCTAGAGTTGACAGTTGTGGTGTTTGCTTTAATGATTTGGAGGAACTATTTGTAAGGGGGTGCATGTGGATGTATTTATGGACCACAAGAGCCTTCAATATGTGTTTACGCAGAATGACCTAAATTTGCGACAAAGGAGATGGCTAGAGCTTCTCAAGGACTATGACATGAGTTTTCTTTATAACCCTAGCAAATCCAATGTAGTGGTGGATGCTCTAAGTAGGCAGTCCATAGAGAGTGTGTCTCATGTTGAAAATAGGAAAAAGGAGCTGGTGAAGGATGTCCATCGGCTTGCTCAATTAGGAGTTCGCCTGACAGATTCGTCGGATGGTGGTGTTATTATTCAGAGTGGGTCAGAATATTCATTAGTGACAGAGGTTAAAGCAAGGCAAGATGAGTATCCTATTTTTGTGAAGATGAAGAGAGCTATCTGTAATCAGAGAGAAGAGATTTTCTCCTAAAGGAAAGATAGTGCACTCTGATATTAAGGCCGATTGTGTGTTCCGTCTATAGATTACATGAGAGAGCGGATGTCGAGCGGGGCTCATGGATCTCAATACTCTATCCATCTAGGTGCCACAATGATGTACTGTGATCCATGAGAAGTCTATTGGTTGAATGGTATGAAGGACATAGCGGAATTTATGACTAAGTGTATGAATGGCCAAAAGGTGACGGTTGAGCATCAGAGACCTAGAGGTATGTTTTAGTACATCAGCAATCCTACATGGAAGTGGGAAGAGATAAATATGGACTTCATTACGGGGTTTCCTCGTATGCGCCGACAGTATGACTCTATATGGGTGATTGTTGATAGGTTCACCAAATCAGCCCATTTTCTACAAGTTAAAACTAAGATTCAGCCAAGGATTTGTTACACCCCGTAAAAATGTTATCAGTTAATAGGCGTATGCATGGGTTGTGCCGAGTAAAGAAAGCTTGATGCGTGTGGGAAGAGCCTAGGAAATGGTGTCGGGAAAGGCTAGGCCGTGAGGGGCCAGCATGACGTGCTAGCCTACCTATGCACTGGGCAGCGCGGCGCGCAGATACACCGGCGCCCTGGGCAGCGCGGCGCGCCACGCATATTCATGCACTGGGAAGCATAGCGCAACACACCTTTTGTGCGATGGCCGATGCGAGGCTCCCCACAGTCCACCACCCACACTTATATAAAAAACCCCTTAGTTCAGTTTTAACTCATTTAACAAATGAGCCCTCGACTAGAGAGATTATAGAACGCAACATTCACATAGAAATCCTCGGATTACGCTGCCAAATGCCGTCCAAACTCAAATTAACTTCAGGTATCAAGTTCTAAGCTTGCGAGAAGCATTTCTATGAAATTATTTTCTCAAAATACACTCGGAGAATCGAAACTCCGCTGAGTAGAAGTTATCATAATTGCTCCAAAGTGATTTCAGAATGGCCACAGGCTTTAGGTAAGTATTTCTCCCTTCGGAACTCTTGGGAAATTATAAGTTTTTGACCGAAAAAAATGGAGTTGAAGTTATAGTTAGTTATATTGAAAGGATATTATTATTGTCCATTCTTATTGTTGAAAATAGGTGTATTCTCTCAGTTTAACGATGAAAACTATGTGGAATTACTAGCTTCAGGTGGAAAATTTCTTAAACAAGCGGAAGTCAGCATTCGAGGTATGTTAAGGCTTATTCCTTCGACAAGTTATTCTCATCGTATGGTGATACGATCTATATTTTTAACGTAGATAATGATCCAATATGTTGTAATTAGCTGCTCCTCGTATATAAGGATCAATTATGTTGTGATTACCTGCTATTAGTAGATTACGGTTACATATGTAAAGGTTAGCTGCTAAAAAAATGTATAGAGATTATATCGCAATATCCCATGTTGGGAAAGAACATGTTAAGTGTGACATATGCTAGAAGCATCGTAGGAGCTCCTCTATTTTTCAGTTCATTGTGTTAGTAGAATTAGATGTTTTGTTGTTAACCCTAGACCTTAGAAGCTCGTAGATAGTTATTGGGCCTGAGTTAGTAAGTTGAACAGCATAGGCGCAGCTAGGCGATATAACTACCTATTTGGCACCTGTATTGTCAGTGAAGCACGCCCAAAGGCCATTATCGTACCTTAATGCCCTAGGGCCAGAAATTTAGATAGGATGGCCATACATTAGATTTAGCGGCACTAGGGTTGTCTAGTGAACTGAGTGACAGCCGACCATCTAGTTAGCTTCTGCCAGTGACTGTCAGTTCCAGTTGCCTTAGTATTCATCATACATGTTGCTCAGGAAGCCATCTTTGACGTTCAGGTAAGATATACATGTGGGCACCCTAAGGAAGGGGACCTTGTTAGCAGTTAAAGGTAGGGCCAACACCCCAGCCCGCTCCTGTAAGATGCTTAGGTATAGGTTGTCGTGAGTGGTTAGGACAACGTAAACCTACCTACAAGTGTTAGGAATTTACCAAAAGAGTCATACAAGATCCGAACAGACAAAGTTAAGGTCTAAAGTACTAGAACCGTGTTATCATAGTATTACCTTATGGATAAGAATTATCGTAAGCTGCCTGGGGAAGTTTAAGGGCTGACTGCTCAGGAGCATGCCCGATCAGTAGCAGCCTTACAATTTTTCTAAGCAAGGTAAATCAGTAATTTGTCATCTGTGACGCTTATGTTATTTATGAGTTATAGTTGTCCGAACATATCATACAGAGTATCGTTTAGGCCACTCTAGACCTCGCCCTATCTGGTCTAGACCATTAGAGATTATGATCACTATCAGGATCCTCTGATCAGATACAGGTACATAGGGTGTGCCTGCTAGAAGCTATACAGATTATTCTAGGGGCGAGCAGCGGTCCCGTTAGGCCCAGAATGCCAAAAACGCCTTTTGAATGGCTAGATTGAGACTTAAGTATAGCAGATCAATTGGGATTTCCCTCACGTAGGAGCCTTCCATGACCACCCCAGGGTTACTAGTTGTGTCTTCGCCTATAGAGGTTATATGACGTCGCTCTAAGGAGCGATATGCCATCCCAAGGGACAATGCAGAGGCCCAAGGGCCATATGATAGTCCATTCCATGGCTGGACTATTATTCTTGTGCCTTATCAGCATCACTGACACTCGTCGAGCCAGGTGCCCAGGGTGTAGTTATCAGGAGTCCATCGGACTCAAACACAACTACAGATCAGGAGCCAAGCGGGTTTAGTTGTATCCCAAGGGATAGGTAGGTTGGCTATAGTACTAGTAGAGTCATAGAAACCTAGATAGTGGTATATAGATTGAAGTGTACTTGCCATGGCTTATGGGGGTCCCGGTAGATTGTTTCTGTGTTGCTTGTAGCTTCCAGTCTTATGGGGCCAGGTTAGGTTCTTTCTTGTATTCTTGTTTGCTAGCTATAACTTATGAATATATGATTGCACAGTCGTAGCTCATGTATGTATAGTGTTTTACTAGATGCAGGTTATGAATAAGCAGACTTCGAGGTTAACTTTTGTCCTTTTTTTCTACTTACTTTCAATCTTTAACGGCTTCTACTCAGCTTATATTATTGCCTTAAATATTCTATACATATTGTACTGACACCCAACTCTGGGGCGCTGCATTACTTGCCTACAGGTTTAGAGAGACAGAGTTCAGGATCTTCAGTAGTAGCAGTTCCAAGTCAGCAGTTTTGCTAGATCCTTTCATTCTGAGTTGCCAGGTTGTAGAGATTATAGTCTTTCATTTATATAGCATTTGGGTAGGCCGGGGCCCTATTTCGACCATTATTTCTATTTCTAGAGGCTTGTAGACTACAATATCAAGTTAGTTAGCTGTTGTTGGCCATGTGGGGCCCATGTATGTATTATTTTAGGTGTTGGCTATGTGGGGCCTAGTATAGTTGCTTATTTTCCTTTCTTTTATAACTAGACAACATGGTGGTCTTGTAAACCCGCATAGGATCCCTATTCATTTATGTTGGCTAGGTTATCTGTTTTCTTTTACAAGTGCTCGAGGATGTGTTTACAGCTGAGATATAGTTGTTTGTTTTCTTTAATTTAAGTCATTGGTAGGCACCAGAGGTGTACATGCCCAGCCAGGTCAACCCAGAATCCAGTATGGCATTCGGTGTCAGTCGTGCCTCCCAAGATGGGGCATGAAAAATTTGATATTAGAGCAGGTCGTATCGTAGCAGGAGGCTATGAGGCATGATAGTATGGTCACCCTTTCTTCTTCGCAATCGTGCTATAGAGCCGAGTTGTACAGGGTTGAGTCCCTAAGCTTTCATTATTATGTCTCTCTAGAATAATACATGATGTAAGACAAAATCCAACTAGTCACAAGATAACTACAGCAGTAGGAGGAAGTACCAGTAAGGAGCCACGGTTGGGGGACAGTCACCCTAAGGGTAGCAGACGCCTTCTATATTCCTCCCATAAAGCTCTCGGGGCACTAAGAACTTCATAAGGTGATAGATATGTAAGTATTGTCCCCAGTTCTTTCTGTAGCTTCTGAGTGGGAGGTCAGGAAGTATAGTATATATATGAGTTGGCTCCCTTAGTAGATAGTAAGAATTAGGCAGGGATAATTGTTAACATTGGATTACCTGAAATACATGAAGGATCATGCGAGTACAATAGAAAGTGCAAGTATTAATGGCATATTGTCCAAAATGATTAATAAAAAAGGGTTAGATTGGTTCTACCGGAAAGGGTTAGAAAGTGGTTGAGACCCTGAGTGTTTACAAAGCTACTTCGACCCTCACAATAGTAAATAAGGAGGGTAGGTAAGATTGCCAGTACCACTCAAGTGTGTGTGAGAGAGTTCATCAGTGATAAACCCCTAGCAATAGTAAAGTTCAGGTCAAAAATAGGTCGATTCTGCTGTAGTGTACGAATGATGGTAGGACATACCTAAAAGATAATAGTTATGGCCCTAGTTTGTTATGTCGAAGGACAGGGAGATCATATGAACAGAAATGGACCCGAGTGGGGGTCAGAAGAATACAGGTCGGTAGACTTGGTTAGTAATATCTTTGGTCGTATGAGGCAGAAGGCGCGAACCCCAGATCTCAACCTCTGGGAGTAAGGAGGGAAGCACAAGTATTTCAAACTGGGGGGAAACAGAATCACCTCCAGGTAGAAGTAGATTGACAGAGCATAGGAAGACCGCACTGAATGTCAAGAAATAAACATCGGGCTGATAGTTAAGAGATAGTGAGGTTGTAACCTAAAATGCTACAATATCACCACCAGTTGTGGAGGCAAAGGAGTGGCGACACATAGATTTTAACCTAGTACAACCTAGTTACAAGGCAAAGTAGGAAGTTAATGGCCTTTGAGATAATGAGGGGCGGAGTCATGAGACCCAGAGGTCGACCCTAAGTTCCAACGGTGGCAGGACATCGTTAGCCGACTATGGCCAAGGTGCATTATGTCCATTACCCTTCCCTCCAGCCAGAGTTTAATGAAAGCACATCAGGTCGTAAAGAGAGACCTACTGATTGCATGGGAAGGGGGAAGATATCATTAAGTCGTAGCAGATAACTCTAATTACCATCCAGGGGAGGCTGGACAGCAAGAACGAAGCAGGCCAATTCAGGAAATGATCGTACCTGCAAGGAAGTAGAAGGTAATCGACATGAATATAGCTACAGGATTACCTCGTACCAGGTGTAAATTGATCTCATTTGAGTTATCATAGAAATACTAACATGACTAACTCATGTCTCGCTGGATGGAATTATATTTCAAAAAAAAAAGTTATGCCGAGTTAAATGTTTAAGAAGTAGTTTTGTTGCATGGAGCCCAAGCATCTAATAAATTCTGGCAGAGGAACACAATGCACCTCTAGGATCTTGGAAGTTGTTATAATATATT